>VXBT01012507.1:578667-681167 GCA_013400235.1 Oriolus oriolus
TCCCCGGCCCCGCGCCCGCGGAGAGCCGCGGCCATCGCTCCGCGCAGCCCCGCGCAGCCCGCCCGGCTCTGCCCGCGCCCCCTCCTCCGGCCGGCCCCGCTCCCCCTTCCCCACGGGAGCGGGGGGCTGCGACCACGGCAGCTGCTGGCTTATTTTTAGAGCATTTCCATTCCTCCGGTTAATTTTAGATCGATCCATTATTTAGCCCCAGTTCGCCTTTAGGGAAACCCAAGCTGGGGGCGGCCGGCGCTCCGCGGCCGCGAGACTTTCCCCCGTGCGAGGTGCGCGGCCGCGCAGAGAAGGCAACTTTGGGGATCCCCCCTCCCACCGTCGGCGCTGCCGGAGGGCCGGGGAGCCGCGCCCCGCGGAACCTGCGCCTCCCCCGGCTGGCCCGCGGCCCCCCGCGCTGTTTGCGCTCTGCCTTTCCCGCTCAGCTTGGGTTTCACCAGGCGGAGATTTTCCATGTTCTGCAGCCTTTTCCCCTCTGGGAGACATCCCCAAACACACACACGCCCCCCCCTCCCCGCCCCTCCGAGAGGGGTCGAGGTGCCGGGGCTGCCCCGCGGGTGCGGCCCCGCTCCCCGCCCGGCCCCGGGGGACCGCGGGAGGGCGGGGAAGGCACGAACCCCCCGTTCGGCCCCTGGGAGGGATGCGGTTGTATGTGCGGGTCCATACGCGGGGATTTATGTGCCGGCACATGCTCCCCCCGGGCAGCCCCCGCCGTCGGGGCCGGGGAGCGGCTCAGCCCCGCACCGTGTCCATCCTCCCACCGCCCCTGCGGTTTCACCCGGAGCTTCTCCCTGCTCCGGATCTAAACACCAGCCGAACGCCTTGTATGTGTAGAACCGCGAATCGCCTTGAATTTGGGGTTCGTTTGCCTGTAGGTGGGTCTTGGCGCCGGTCATCGCCTCTTCTCTGTCTCCCCTCCCCTGGGAGCTGGCAGGGTGCAGGTGGAGGGGCACCCAGCGGCGCTGGCTCAGCTCGGCTCGCAGGGAGACATCCCCGAGCTGGACACAGGCAGGAAAACATCCCGGGGAGCTGGCAAAACCAGGCAGCAGCGCTCAGGTGTCCCCATGATGTATTCTCTTGGGATTCACCAAATAAAATCAGAAGGGTCAGAAGAGTGGAGCCTGGTACAGCATAGAGATCTGGGTGCTTTTCAAAGCAGGGAGAGAGCAAAATTAATCAAATAAGTTAAAATACAGAATTATTATTAGGCAAATGAGGCTGTGCGAGCAGAGGAGCTCTGCCGCCTTTTGGGCAAGAGGGCTGCAAAGTTAGCTGAGACCTAATTTGAAAAACAAAAAACAAAAACCAAAAACCAGCCAAACATTTGGCAGCCGTTCAATCAAAATTCGTTTGTTCTTCAGACGTTCATTTTGCAAGTCCCCACTCTAAACAAATGGATATTTATCCCCAATTCTGGCTGGAAGCACCTGCACCCACTCGGCAGTCCCACGCAGCCCTGGCATCCAGCAGTGCTGATTCCTGGAAGGACCCTGCTCACGTCCCCAGCCATCTCCAAAAAATGGCTAAAACTCATCCCCTAAACGCCCTGCCACATCCCTGCCCCTGGAGGAGGCTCCTGTACTGTGAGGCGTAATAAATACACAGGAACCAAAATCAGAGGCAAAAAAATCTTTTAAATTTGATTTATTTGAATTCATGGAGGGACGAGATGGGTGGGAAGGGGTGACCCTGGGCAGCCCCCAGCCCTGCTCCATGCACAGCAGCAATATCGGGGTGAGACACGGACACCCCCCAGCTCATCCCCCAGGGCACGGCTGCTCGGGGAAGGGATGTGCTTAGGCCATCCTTGCTCCTTCAAAACCTGGGGACTCCTCCATTTGTCCATAAATTGTTGGAGGTTCTGGATAGGCTCAGGAGGGAAGATGAATTTCATGTGAAAATACCCTTATTTGTCTGAATAAATCAACACGACAGAGTATTTTTTCCTTCATCTCTATGTGGCCCAGAGGGGACGGTGCAAGTGGTGCCAGTTTGGCAGCACATATGGGGACATGCCCCAAAAAGGGGGAATGCAGCACAAAAAGAAAGGACACAACTCAAAATGAGGATCCACGGAGAGGCAGCAGTGGCAGCTCCTTCCAAACCGCTGTCCCTGTGTGTTTTCACACCGGCTTCGCAGGTAGGCAGGAGGTGTGAGGAGGACACAGCAGGGCTGTTTTCTCAGTTATTCCCCTGGCCAGTGAGATGCAAATGAAGACGCTAAGAGGATTTCCAGGGCTGTGAGGAAATCCCTTCGCTGAAAGCTGGGAGCTTTCCATGGGCTGGCCCAGTCCTCGCAGCGTGAAGCACACGGGCTCTTAACTCACTGACACTCCCGTGAGATTTCCCACATCGTGAGATCCACGAGCTGATCCACGATTTCATTTTATTCCTCAGCACAGCCAGGACATTGGAGGGAACCAGCTCCCCCTCCACGTGCTCTCCTGCTTCCCAGGGCTTCATTTGTTTGTTTTCAGCAGGATAGTTTTGTGAGCCGCTCCTCTGGCTCGTGTACAACAGCCTCGATTCCCTTTATTAAGCACGGCAAGACAAGCGGTGAGTTACGGCTGTTGTTAATAAAATTACTCTGCTAATATTTTTCCCCAACACACGGAATATTATGGATGGATCAGGGATGGGGCCCATCCCGAGGCACAGGGCCCATGCATCACCCCAGCTCCATGTGCACCATCCAAATGGGGCCTCGGTGGAGCGTAAGTGGTGCACAGGCCTTTTATGGGCCTTCTGCAGAACGCTGAATTTTACCCAAAATGCAGGTTAAAACCCATGTTAGGTATTAATGTAATCAGGTCCATAATCTCTCTATCAAAAACTCCCCAAGCACCTCTTCACCTGCTAAACCAGGTAGCTCCTTATCTGGAGAGTGCTGTAAGACATTCTAGGGGACTCTTTGCTTATTTTTGGTAAAGAAAATACTCATTGCTCAGCTCCTGCAAGTCCTGGCTTAGGGCAGAGCATGGGGAATCACCAAAGGGCCATCCTCACCTGCCACATGCCTGTGCCAGTCCAACATTTTCCTCCTCCACCTTCAAACACAGAATTAAATGATCACAATTTTTCTATGAAAACCTCATTACCTCCACAAACTTCTTCAAAACAGAAGTGCCAGCTTCAGAACGAAAAAATCCTGCTTTTTCCTCGCCAAATCTATTTTTTTAAGACCAGAAAATACCTATTTTTTTTCTTTGGGCAACACATTTCCAGGAGAGCTGCAGCTTCCTTCCCCCACAAAGCCTCATCAGCTTCATTCATCAGGGCATTTCTGAGAATTCCATTTAGATCCTTCACCTTATTAGAGGTATTTTATTAAACGTTTTATTAAAGTCTTTTAATGCCTTCCAGGGCATGCTGTAAAACCCTACTGATTTCAGAAGCTTCTTTGAGGGATCACAGGCAGTGCAGAGCCTGGATGAGCTTTTCCAGCATTTCCATGTTGAGAGCACACGCTGGCAACTCAGCTCCTGTCTTGGACAGGACAGATAAAACCAGTGAGGGTTTTAACTTTGACCAAAATCATTAAACGGTGGTATTTCCAATTGAAATGGGAGGATGTGAAGAATAAGTATTTATTCCTTAAAATTCATCAGTATTACTATTTTTTGATGGGTTTCCTGCTTTTGCCCAGGTAAGAAAGATTTCCAAGAGGAATTCCAGCTGAGGAGGTGATGAAGCATGTTGAGCTGGTCAGGCAGTATTTGCAGTCTGTAAATAAAGCTTATTTAGGGGCTCTTGTTAAAATATTCCATGATGGAAGAGTTCAACGGGCATTTTAAATGGATTCTGAGCGACTGGGCAGAGAGAAAATATGTCTGTGGGACCATGAAACATTTATCTGTCCAGAAGGAGACAGGGGAAAAAAAAAAAAAAAACAGGAATGATCTATCATAAGGGTGGAAATCTGCACCTCAGCATTTGCCAAAATGTCTTAATTGCTTTGTAAACTCATCTAAATAAATAAAACGTGGAGGGCTGTCTCGGCTCTCTGCTAAGGAGCAGCGAGTATTGCCTGGGGATAAAAGTCGTAATCCTGCCCAGGGCTGGGCTTGTTCCCAGTTTGGGACTGCCTGCTCCTGGTGCAGGAGGTCAGGATGCTGTCACAGGGCTTGGAGCAGGTCCTGGAGGTGGGGAGTGATCCCTGCCCCAGCCTTTGCCATGGACAGGAGCCTCTCGGGCATCTTTTAGCTCTGCTGGAAACTCACACCCATCGTGGCTCCTCTTTACTTGGTTTTTTTCCTGCTCCTTGCATTTTTCCTGGTGCAAATGTCTCTGTGACACTCACAGATCATTCACTTTGAGGGCTCGCACGCCATGGGTGTGAGAGGGCTCCTTCTCGTTCCTTGGGTTTATTTATAACTTTTCACTTTGTGGCTTTCCTCCTCGAAATCCAGATGAGATCATTGCTCAGGGCACATTCTCATGGTCCTTGTGACAAAGGTGATTGTCCTCCTCTACTCCTCTGTGCTGAGACCCCACCTGCAGAGCTGCCTCCAGCTCTGGGTGCCAGCACCAGGATGTGGAGCTGCAGGATAAAGTCCAGAGGAGGCCATGGAGTTGCTCCAGGGCTGGAGCCCATCTGCTCTGGAGCCCGGCTGGGAGAGCTGGGAATGTTCATGTAGAAAAGGGAAGGCTCCAGGGAGACTTTAGATCCCCTTCCAGTGCCTAAAGGTGCATAGCATTTAAACCACGTAAATTAATGAGACTTAAATATGTGCTTCGGGTTAACAATATTCTAACGCTGAACTAGAGCTTCATTTTCCAGATAGGCCTTGCTCAAATTTGTAAGGTAAATTTTCATCTTCATATATATGAAATATCTTCCTTCCTGCCTTCCTCCTGATAGATTTTACCATTTTATTTTCATTTCTTAGTGAACCTCGACCTGGAGCAATGGTCATTCCTGTACCGAAGCTGCAGCAAAGGCAGCTCCTGAGTGGCTTCAGGGGCTCGCTGGAAACGGGGCTGGTGGGTGCTGAACAAATGCTGCTCACAGGGAGGGGATGACCAGAGGAGGCTCATGGCTGAGACTCTGTCACACTATCCTGCTGCTTTGGCTTTTATTAACTAATTAATTTGGCTTCTAATAACTAATGGCCCAGTCCTGCACTCCTTATGCATGCAAAAAAGGGCATTTTCTCATAAAGCTGTGCCGGATCCTGAACAACTTTGCCCATGGCATTGCTTCCATTGCAGTAATTATTTGCAGGAGTTTTTGCCCGAGTTGGTAAGGATTTTTCAGGCTGTCATTCTGGGAAGGACATATGTCCAGCATAGCTATAGCTAACATGTCCTGCATGATTTACATGTTTCTTATGTGTGTGAAATGTAATATAGTTCTATGTTTTGGAGTTATGTATTTAGATATGATCTCACGTAAGTCTGGCAGATAAATATGTTCCTCTCAGATAGCACTGACATACTTATTTTCACTTAGGACTGCTTTTATTCAAGGACTTCTTTCTGTGCTTGGTAGGGTCACGCAGCCTTGTTATTGGCTCAGCTGGGTCATTACTGGGTCCGAATTTTCCCTTCAAATTTCAGCCATCTGAAATAAAACCACGTCAGCAACGTAACCATTGTGTTTAAGTTAAATATTAATGTTAGCTATAGATCCAGTGGTGGAGAGATTGATGCCTGTCTATATGGGATTTGATAATTGCTGGGAACAGGAATGATGTTTTATTTTCTCTCTGCCCATGACACTTCAGCGACCGATCTCCGGGGTTTTATTCCTCCAAAGAATGGCGTGGAACAGGCTGAGCTGCAGCTCTTGCCCAGGTGAATGGCACCTCCTTTCAAACACAACTTTGTGCAACTCGCTGGTAGAATTACCTGGACAGAAATCTCCTTAAATTCGTATTTCTTTCACACTGATCATCTGATTTCCTGAAGCTGAGGAAGAAGGGGGAGGAAGAGGAGTGTCCCGATTCTGAGGAAGGTACGAATGTGAAAATGGAGAACTTAAAAAAAAAAAATTCAAGAGGAGAAATTAATTAAATAAATGCTAATATGGAAGTAAAAAAGCCCACTGCCTGACAGGAGAGCAGCGTTTTAACGGCATAACTCGTGAATAATCTTGCTGAAAGGTCTTTGTGCTCGCTGCCCTTTGGTACCTGACTGTGCTTCTGTGCTGCAATGTTTGTTCCTGGTTTCTTCTGCTAAAGTTTATAGATCCAACTTCAAAAAAAAAGGGGGAGTGTTGCCATAATTATCCCCTCACCAATCTGCTGCAGTGAATTACCTCCCAGCCCCGTGCCTCGGTGCTTAACACGAATCAGATGAGAGAGCTTCATATTTAGTTTAATAAACTGTAATTTCTGACAAAGGTAACTGTCACCTTCTGTTTCATTCTGCACGTTTATTTTTCAAGCACCAGAGCTGACCTCCGAACTCAATCTGCACTTGCCTATTGATGCATAAATATCTGTAATATCACAGTAAATTAAATTCAGTTTTAAAGGGTTTCTATTTAACAATCTGTCAGAACTTTCACAGCGTTTGATTTCTAGTTTCCTCTGTCCACTGACAGGTTTATCTCGGTATGGCTTGATTAATGAAACCTTTTATTTGCAGTAAGCACACCTATTATTACCATAATCTCTTAATGCTTGCTTAGGCAACATTGTACTCTGACAGCAGGGCTCCAAAAACTTCCAGCCCCTTCACTCCTTGGCAAAGCAGGCAGCAGGATTTGGGGCTGGAGAAGGGATGGCACTGTCCTGCTCTCCACTCTTGGGGGTGTTTGCAAAATCAAGCAGCTTCCCAGTTTAGCAGGTTTGGAAGTGTTATTTTCACGGAAGTTGGTGTTAAACATGCCTTGTTAGAAAGTATTTTCACCTAAGATTGACAAATGTAGATTTAATTTGTGATTAGTGTTTCCTAGGGAGGAAATGGATGTTCTCAAGATGAGTTCTTACAGATGATTTGTTGAGTTTAGGGGAATACACTATGGCACAGCCTGGAGAAGTTTGTATAGGTTTGGATATCAGAGTTGTTGACTCCAATTCCTGGTTTTCCTATGGCCCTGAGAAAATCACTTCACCTCTCGGTGCTGTAATCCCATCTCACTGATGGTCGTGTGTAATGGAATAAATAGAATTACACCACATGAGAGGCAGATTAAAACTGCTCCAGATGAGAGACAGTCAGGCCAAAACACTCCAAATTTTCTTTCCTTACTGCACAGGAGGCAGTTGAATTCCTGATTCCCCCACACTGCCAGCACGCAGAGCTGCTGCTGTGACTGAGGAGGGCTCTGTAGCAGGGACTTGGATGAAAGATGAGGTGCTTTGGTACCCTTAGCAGGACAGAAGCGAGGAAGGAACCAGCGAGTCACACCCCTGGACAAGGAAAAGGTGTGATTTTCACCCCTGAGGGTGAAATCATTCATTTTAGACAAGTTAAGAAGAACTGCAACTTTCCCTGGGTGCCTGAGGATTTTCTCCTTGTGAGGGTGAACTTGCAGCCCCACAGAGCACAAATGCGGATCTGACACCAAATTCACCAGGGCTGTGGTTCACTGGGAGCTTGATTCCATTCTTATTCTTGTTTACAGCTGGGTTTTGGGCTTTTTCCAAACTGCTCCTCACTGGGAGTCCTTTGTTACAACCTGATTGTCAGACTCTGTCAGGTTCTGAAAATAAAGACCCCACCTCCCAGCCTGAGCACCTAAAGCGAGACTGAATAATTTAGGTGGGCTCTGACATTTGGGTTGTCTCCAGCTTTCCAGGGACACCCTTTGCTTTTAGTTCTCCAGGATCTCCAAGAGACTCTTCTGCTGAAATTCACATCCCTCTGGAATCAGGGACAAAGTTGCCAGTAAAGATTTGGTTGCTTGCATGCCAATGTAAGGATCACAAATGGAAAATCACATCACATGTGATATCACTGCAAAAAGTCACAAATCCCTCTTGTGCAGAAACATCCAGAACTTCCATGCCAGCACTATTAAAAAGGCGAATAATTCCGAAGGTGATTTGTGCACCTGTTTCTTCAGCATGAAAATATTTCAAGAGGTTTATTACATTAAGATGTTAATCAGCATCAGGAAACACATTCTCAGTTCTGCAGCAAGACCCAGAGAGGCGCTGTCATTCCTCGATAAACAACTCACAAATGAGGATTATATTTGTCTATCCAAAAGCACGTGCAACACTCAGCACGTATAAACCTGATCTCAGAATATTTTCACGGTATAAAAAGTTGGAGAGACTCATTAGAAGCAAATTGTGTATTTTCAATCAATAAATGCAATATGGTTCGATGGCCCTGCGCTCGGTGTGTGTTCCTGCAGCTCCAGGAGCGACGCTCCCCATACACAACTGCCTGTCATAAAAGTGTTTATTTGCTCGGAAGCACAGCTCCTGCTCCTGCAATCCTGCTGCTGGAATTATTATAATTCTCCAACACGTTTCAGACTTTTTTGGGTTGTTTCACACTCTGCTTTTTAACCTTCAACAACAAATATTGTTGTATCATGAAGACAGCAAATCCAAACAATTACATATGTAGTCCAAAGGCATACACAAGAAAATCAATATTTGACATCTTTGCAACTCCCTCCTTGGAGCAGCGCTCAATAGCTCTTATTCATTATACACTTATATCTCTTTCAGATTCGCCTTTGTCACCAGAAACCCATTTTTTTTTCTCCTTTGACTTCCACATAACTTCTTTGCCCTGTACTTTTACAGATGCCTTCTGGCTATAAATACTAATGAAATCTCTTTGCTTAATTCAATTTTGCTGGTACACTTACAGTTATGACCTAACTTTCCCACGAGAGAGACTGATTGAACATTCCAATACCTTATGGATGGGAGCAAACACTCCACAGAACTGGACTGACAATTTCCATAATTATAGAATTCACAGCCTAATGACCTTAAAAAACAATAAAAAGATCTCTTGTTAATTCCATTTCTGTTACTGACATTCAAGATATTTCATTTTTCACAGGACAACAAATTTACTTTTTATTTTCAAAAGAGCAGTCTATCCTTTTACCCTAGATTAAATTTTCTGAATATTGAAGGATTTCATTGAATATTTAGCATTTCTTTGTCTTTTAAAAGTTAGAATATTTATGATCCTTAGAATGCTCCTGACTGATTTATAGCAATCAATTATAAGAGTGCGTTCTGAAATAGCCCTTTTAAAAATGAAGAATAGAATAATTAAAAAGATCAGAAGTCCTCCCTTGCATATAATTATTTCATTATTTCATTACAGTGCAGAAATTGTTTTTGCTGACTGCGAATAATTTTAATTGAGCAAAAGCTGTATTAATATACGATAGCAAGCAGTTCTTCCTAAGAAATAAGAGCACTAATTGCCTAAATTTTTATTCAGTACAGTGAGCCTTAAAAGCCACATTGTAATATAAACCTAATCACTGGCTACAGCGGATCCCTTCGCTGTGGTGGAGACATTCCCAAAGCATAACCTTGCTGTGCAGTTAATTTATTCCTTCAACAGGTTTATTGCTGCATGAAACATTTGTTTGGGTGCTGATTTGTGGCAGGCTGAGAGCAGAGAGCTTTGTGCCAGCCCGAGCAGGGCTGCCCGTGCCACCTACGGCCGCCTCGTCCCCACGTTTTGGTGGGGACTCCACCGTGGTGGTGCCTACATTGCTTTGGTTCCTCACTTCCCATCGCCTGGCTCCCCTCTCCAGCTGCTCCAGGGTTTCCATCTGGGCATGGGGAGGAAGAGAAATGCCACCAGAGAGAAATTAAAAGTGGGAGCCTATCTTTGGTGTCTTGAATCACCGTGGGAGCAAGGTTTCCTCTCGCTGTGAGGATTTGGGGAGCTTGAGCTGCTGCTGAAAGCTCTTAACTGTACATACCCCACCCTGGGTAGGTATCCATGCTTTCCCAAGGAGAAGGTGGTGGTGTTTGTTGCAGGCTCGGATTTGGGTGGGCTTGCTTTGGCCAGGAGACCACTTCTCATGCTGCTGTTGATCTCTGTGTTGGAAATATTTCACTGTCACTGGTGCCACCTCTCTTCAGGGGTCTGCACTCTCTGCCACATGTTGAAAACCACCCCTGTGCTGGCTGGGCTGAAACTCCTTTGGTGATGTGACAAATCATTGTTGGCTTTGCACCCACAGGTTCCTTGGCCACGATGGTCCCTCCTGGTGCTTCCCACAAGGCACTTGCAGAAGGGTGGGATTGGGCTGTCCCCAGTAATGTGGGCACTGACAGGGGCTCTATAGGGGCATGGCTATAGGGGCTAGGGCACCCACCAGCTGGTCCCTGCTCCCAAGCCCTTCCCAGCCTCTGGGATGTAATATTCCACTGTGCCAGACACAGGCAATCCATTCTTGTGTTCAGCTCCCAAGCAGAGCTCAACATCCCAGCTGATACAGACCAAGAAACACTGGTGAGGCTGGCTCCGAGCCCTTAACTTCATCTCAGACAGTTTTTTGGAAGGAAGCAAAGTCTTTTTAATAAATAATAACACCTTAGCTGGCGTGGTGCTGGCAGATGGCTCGTGATAGCTTCTGCCTAAAGTCTCTGAGCTCGGCGAGAGGAGTCTGCAAGTCCCAGTCAGAGGCAGCGCGGTGCCTGGGAGTGCAGACATGGACTTACTGGGAAATAATCACTGCAGGGGAGGTCTGGAGTTTGTCTGATGTCCAAGTTTCTTCTGTCACAGCGTAGTTTCTTCCGGGGTGCTGGGGGAAGTCGCAAATGGGGCTGTTGGTGGTTTGTGAATAAGGCTCTTTGTCAGTGCTCAACCCTGACCCCCCTCCTCTCAAAGCCTGGCTGAAGCCCATCCAAAGAAGAAAAGTGGAAATGAAAGATAAAATTCTGGCCCAATGCAGCAGCCTTAATATGGTGTCTGAACGGGAGAGAAAAGATTTATAATTACCTCCAAGTGAGGCTGGAATTTTCCTCCTGAGCTTGCTGCTTTCCAGTCCCACCGTGAAGCCTTAAATGCAGTTTTGGTGCCAAATTAACACCGTAGTGTTCAAGTAAGAGCAGCGGAAGTAGCAGTACCAATAACAGCCGACAGCACTCAAACACAGCCACATTAAGGATTGCCTGGCAGCAGATGTGATGTATCCCTCTGCTATTCCATAGTGGCAGCCCTCAGGTACATAGTTATAATTCCTGCGAGAGGCAGGCTCTGGAGATGACAGACTGAATAGTTACAATCTATCATGAAAAATTTTCAAGGATGAGTTAATGATTTTGTGCAATTTCCAGACCAGTTAGCTGAAGCCTGCAAGCTGGAGTTTCCCTGGGCTGCAGCTCACCAGGAACAAGTAACTGTTTTCTCCTTGTGCCTCAGTTTCCACTTCTACAAAATGAGTAAAGATCCGGCCTTTTCTGTGAAATCATTTAAATCTATTTCAGAAAAGTGCTGTACAGGAAATACTCCAGAGCAGGGAAGGTGGGTTATAACCAACTTTTCTTGCAGTAAAATTAGGGCTAAAATTAGTCCTGGGTTAAGACTTTTGTTTTTCCTGAACTGTTACATCCCATGTTTTCCGGAAGGAAGTGCACAGGGTAAGACAGGGAATGTGTCTGTCTTTGCCAGTGACTTTAGTGTCTGGTATCTGTGCAGGTGGAGGTGGGAAATATTGAAAACTCCTTCTGCACGTGCTTGTCCCCAGCTGGACCCTGCTGTTGTGTGCACAGATTTTGTGCATGTGAAAAAGTCTTGCACCTTTGCAGGTGATTTTGCCCTGCTGTGGTGAAAGCCATTACAAACACCAACTCCACAAATCCCTGCACTGGCTTAATTTTCCTTCTCTGTCTCCACTGAGCTGGTTTCAAAGAATTCCAGTATCCCAGAATGGTTTGGTTTGGAAAGGACCTTAAATCCCATCTTGTTCCACCCTCTGCCATGGGCAGGGACACCTTCCATTATCCCAGGTTGCTCCAAGCCCCATCCAACCTGGCCTTGGACACTCCCAGGGATGGGGCATCCTCCTTTGCAGAGGTCTGAAGCTTAGTTTCCCAGCCTGTAAGAACCTGATAATAGCCTGGCCATCCAGATATTGAAAAGCTGAAAAAATTGTGAAAGATCCTCAGTGACTCCAGAGTCCATCCCTCCTCCCTGGAGCTCTGGCCCCTGGTACCCTGCTCCCTGGGCACCAGACCGGCAAGGCTGGTCCTCGCAGAGCTCTGGGATTGTGGCAAGGAGAGGAGGCTCCAGCTGTGTCCAGACACATTTTTGCAGCGCTGTCCCTTGGCTCACAGCTCTGTCCTTTAAAAACTTTGGCACTTTTACTCTAGTGAGCTCTTTCGGTGCTTCCTCAGTGCCCAGAGTATTCCGTAAGAGGTCGGTTCCCTCGCAGTCCCAGGACAGCTGTGCTGGCAGTGCGGGATACAAAGGATTTGCGCTGCCATCTGTGTCCTTTGTGCCTGCTGACGGCATTTCCCCCTGTGCCCGGCAAGATGGAGAAGGTTATTTGTCTTAAGAACATTTTCTCCTTCTCCCTCTTTTGTTTTGCACCAGTGTCAACAAGCAATTTGCACCATAATTCATTCTTGTTTGGGCCCTAATTGTCCCTCCCTGTCCGGAGCTGGCTGCTTGCCTCGCCATTCCCAGGCTCTCCCCGGGTGTTTCCCAGAGCTCCATCGAGGCAGGGTCAGCCCTCGGCTGCCAAGTGGAGGCTGCTGCTCCGAGGGCATCCAGCGGTATTCCATGCGAGTGGGAACAGGGAGAGCTCCAAAGAAACACTCTGGGGCAGTTTAAGGGGTTGCTTCCTCCAGGTCAGCTGCTACTGCCCCATTCCCGGCCCTCCTGCAGAGTCCTGTTGAGAAGAGTGCAGCTCTGACAAGACGTGGGATTGGAAGTGGAGACCATCCTCTGTGCTGCTCCAGCCTGGCAGCCACCAGGACCCAAAAAAGTTCAGTTAAGGCTAAACTCATAGAGTTCTACACAGACTGTGTAATCATTAATAAAACACCCAACCAAAACCCTCCCCTCTTTTGCCAGGGTGACATAAGACTTAATGAACGAGCACTTTAAGGTGCTTGGATAGTCCATTGGTGGGAAATCATAACTTACTCATTTTTCCCTCCAGGTGGTCAGAAAAGAGTCAGCGTTTCATTCTCATGGACGCAACAGAGGCATCTCCATTGCATCCAAAATTTTGCAAAGGAGAGAAGACCTAGCAGATGGCTCTGACTTTCTGGAAGCGATTATGATGGCAGGAATTATTTTAAGGGAGAGAAAAGCATGCCCCTGTTGAGGAAAACCCAGAGAAGGCTAGGAGGGCTTGATGACAACCCAGAAGTTTCTACAAGGACAAGAGAACTTTTGTCATGTCCTTTTCAATCTCTATCAATCAGGGGAGACAACAGGGAGGTGCAAGAAGATGCTTGGCAAATTCAGAGTGAAAAATGGAGCAGGTTTTTTAAATGTGGGGAGTAATTCAATTCACCTTCCTCTCTTTGATGCCCAAGAAATTGTAGGAGGGTTTAAACCTCAGGAATTCCCAGGGGGATTTGGTGATTCACCCTGAGCTCCCTGTGCAGTTGGGCTGAGCTGCAAAGTCATTTCTGCACCCACTGCCTTGCCAGCACCACACACACAGAGACACACGCTGCACCTCTGATGGCAAAAGCCAGAACATATTGCTAAGAAAGGCTCCAAAAAATCCACTTTTCTTTTATAATAATATTTCCACAGGCCAAGGAATTGATGGCTGGACTAGGGGAAAACATACCTCTTTGCTTCCAAGTAATAGGCTGCAGATTTGCAAGACTAAATCCTTTTAAAAGCCCAGAATCACATCCATTCAGTCCGTAAAAGAAAAAGGAGTCTAATTTGATAACATTATAGATAAAGCGTTTTCTTGACTTGGATATATTTTAGGCATGCCAGTTATATAATACAGAACAAGCAGGGGGAAAGGACTTGATCACATTCAGATGATACTAAATTATCTTATGACACAGGCTGTATCTTTTTTACAACAGAAAATGGAAACAACTGTGTCCTTGACCTTCAAAAAGGAATTGACTTCCCTAGCTTAACTATTCAAACAAACAACTGTGTACTCTCTTCAATTCCTGTGATAATTTTGATTTACTGTAAATGACTGAATTTAATGAACTAAATTATGCTATTTAAATGCATTTTGTGAATGGTATTGTAGTTTGTTACTAAGCATTATGTCTATGCTAAAGTGTGCTGTAAATGATATGATATGGAACATATGTGCTGTATTCATAATTTAACTGTTGCTATGGAGTGCCTTCTTCAATAGGCTCCTTTGAAAAACGAGTTCTTTATTTACCTGGTGAAATGAAGGTGATTTCTCAGCAAACCTCTAGGTCTCACTGACCTTGACAGAATTACAGTGCTAATATTTTCACATGGATGAACTGTTCTTCAATAATTTTTCCAAAATAGATGGCACAAATAGGTTTTCCGTTAATGCCGTGACATACTGCGTGTTCTCTAATCTCACTTTTCTTTTTGTTTGAACAAATGTTTATTACAGCTCTTGCAAAATGACTCCCGTCCTCATTAGTGATAACAGGTTTCTGAGTTCAGAGCTGGATCTCAGGGTCTTGGATGTGATTCCCAGAAATGCCTTGAGCCTGATGCTGCAGAGGCAGCCGGTGCCCAGCTCCATTTCCAGCCATGCCATGCAACCTGTGTTATGCTCCTGTTGCTGAAACCCTTTGTATATTTGGATTTCCCTGTTCTTAAGGCCACAAATTTGACTCTGTTTTGCTGATATTGGGGGGTTTCTTTGCACTTAAAGCCAGGTTCATCAGAGCTAAATCCTGAAAATCTGCTAATTCACTTTAGTCAGACACCTTTTTTAATGTAATGCCTCTAAGCCAGTCAGGCACACATAGACACTGGTCACAAAATAAAGGTGTTATATGTAAAATGATATAAAAATAATTCCAGTGTTTTCAGAAAATGATGGGAAGCTGAGTAAAGCCTCTAGAATTTCAATGGCTGCTTTTAAATTTGGAGCCTTATTTCAGATTTTTCTTATTTTCTTCTTCTTTCCAAAAGGAAAATGTGTCAGTAATTTCTGAGAGCAAATAACAATGCAAGAAAATTCTGGGAGCAACAGGGAAGGATTTTTACAATATCTTAGAACATATCAGTCTTCATTCAATGTGCATTTAATGGGTCAAATAAGGACACTCTTGATGAAACATTGAGCCATATATAATACCACCTTTTAACTAATTTGAACATCCACAATAAATTATGGCTGCATTTCATAACTGTTCATCAACCATCAGCTCCCAAGGAGAACAGCTGAATTTTCTGAATATGGTCTCTCTTGGAAACCCTGGCTGGTTTTAACCATGTGATATGTGTTACCATTGCAAACAAACGTGGCAAATATTGTAAGGGTTTTTTTTTTAATAGCCATATTTCCAGCAGTGCATAGCACTGGCAGCATTTTTATATGTGCAAAGGCTCCTCCTGGAGGTCAGTTGTGTTGTCAGATGCCCTGCTCCACACTCAGGTGGTTTTTGCAGACCAGCCTTAGTTCCTGCCTGTGCCAGAAAACACACTTATAAAACAAACTGCTAAAAATATAAACACATGTGGCATGGTTAAAAAATTCTTGCCGAAAAGCTCATTCCAAAATGCAACAGAAGGGAGTCTGTTGGTTTGGATGTGTCTACAGAGGGAGAAAAACTTGAGGGTGACTTTTTATTTTCACTTTCTCTCGAAAAAATAAAGATCTCCTGAAGAAAGGTGAGCAAACAGTGAGGGGGTAATGTTTCCCAAGACCTCACTAAAGCAAGTACTCTTGGCCTCTCCTGCTGCTGGGAGCTTGAGCACATAGCCAGCATCTCCAGGAGGATGGACAACTTTTGGGCTTCAGCTCCCTCATCATCACCTTCCTGAGAGGCTTCAGTGAGGGCAGCGCCAGGAGCAGGATGGGACCCCTGCCCACCTTCCCAGCTGGCACAGCTCCAAGAGAAGAGCTCCTTCTCTAGCACTTTTTATTTGGGGTTAATCAGCTGCGATCCCAAGTGCTGTGCAGAGTCGGTAACGCCTCCTGAGCCAGGAATTGGCATGGCAGGAGCAGCCTGCCCCGGGTACCTGCTCTGCATTGTGCACCATAATTGTGTGAGAGAAGGAGCTATTTTCCAGCAAGTGGCTATCGGATACTTCCCGTGCTGCATATCAACAACCAGATCTTGACCCAGAAATGTCAGTCCCCGCTCAGAGCAGACAAGGAAGCATAATTAGAGATGCTCTGGCAACGTATTTTAGCACTGACGGTGACAATGTTTAAATTTTTAATCAGGCATGTAACATAAAAAGCACATAACATGAAATGTGAAAAGAAAATTGGCAAATACCAACGTGCTGTTTGACACTTTATTTCACTGAAGGAAGTGAACATCAATAAACATTATTTATCATAAATGACAGAGAGGAAGGCGTGTTTCTAATAAAACCCTTCCCATTGCAAGGAGGGAATCTCATAAAAGCACCCTGATAGTACTGTAAAAGCCATGCTGGGCCAGACCACAAAAGGAAACACAGAAATATTTATTAGGAAGCTGGGATGTGCTGCCAGATGTGCTCCCTCATGACAGCTGTCTTTTGGGGGGCAAAGAGGTGCCCCCAGGGTGCAAGAACCCTCATCCTTCCTCTGCCACACCCAGATGTGGCACAGCTCTGAGCCCTACGGTGGGTGACACAAATGTACAAATGTGCGATACAGCAAATGCCCTCCCAGCTTTGAGGACTGACCCCTCAAGAACTGCATCCACGGCGAGTTTTTGCTCAGAGCTGGCAAACACTGAGATATTTCTAGCTGGAATACTAGAGAAAAACTGAAGAGGTGCGGTGGGCTGGGTCCAACGTACTGACCCAAGGTGCAAATGGGGAGCTGCTGTATGAACCCTCACCCCAAAACACTTTCTGTTTCAGCAAAACCTTCTAACTTCAGTGTCTTTGTACAAACATTGTTGGCATTTTCTCCTGCCTAAACCCCATCCCTCCCACCATCCCTACTGGATGTGGGCTCCGCTGAGCGAGGCCCTGTGGTGATCTGAGCCTGGAGAAGCACTGAGCTTTACAGGGTAGATGAATGCACCCAAAAATTACTTGAGGGAAGTGCCAATCCAAGTATGCCGGAGTTAGAAAAAGCCTGATTTAGGGCTATTCTGGTCACTTTAATTTGTCTCTGTCGTATGCCTGAATAGAGTCAGTCTCCAACTGCAAGATTCCAGCTGCTGCCACAAAAAAGCACAAACTCAGAGAAAACAACCCCTCTGTGCCGTGCACACTGAGGCAAACTGTGTGTGATTGCCCCTGAAGTCCACGTGAACATACGTGCACATTCTGATGATTTCTGAGTGTCCAAGCTCCTCTCTGCCTTCTCCAGCTGCAGTTCTCCCTTTCCTCCCACTTGAAAATCCCCTTCTCTTCCAGTCCTAGTCCCTGATATCTGCCTCCTTGATGCAGGTTCCTGCCTTTGCCTCCTTACTGCCAGGTCTGGCTCTTGTGTCCTCTTCAGCAGGGTTGCGTTTCCATGGTCTGTGCCGCTGGGATGTTGTGAGGAAGAGCTGGGAGCCTGGGAAGCCCTGCTCAAGTGCCAGAGCTGTGGGATGCTCTTCTTTTGCTTGCTCTGATGGGATCATGGTTGCCTGGTTGATGGGAGCTGTGAGGAGCAATGTGCTATCGCAGAAGACAGAACACAACGTCTTTGGAGGATGTTGTGGACAAACTCTAAAACCTCTGATTTTTTTATAAACTTGACCAAATCCAGACAGAGTCAAGAGTTCATTCCCAAAAGCAACGGAAGTCTCCCAGCCAAATTTTAAGTACGAACCATACTGAAATGAGATCTTCTCAACGAGATTGTTGAGAGATTCTTTTTAATGTGGGCAAAAGAAAATATTTTGCCTTGTTCTTGTTTGAAGAAAGATGTGAATCCTCTCTTGTATTTTTCTCTTTCTTCTTTTTTTTTTTTCCTTCTGCAATGTAGCAAGCGAATCCAGCTCGAGGCAGGCAGGCATCATGGGACATTTCATCTCAAATGGGTAAAGGCTGGCAGAGATGCGGGCAACTGAAGGCAGATTTATACAATGGGGAGTGTCAGAAAAGCTGAACTCTAGGCACTGCTCTGCCCCACTTCTCATGGAATTCATAATAACGCTTTTCATGGGAGCCTGCCTGGGTTAACTCCTGGACGATCACAAGCCTGCGTGTTGCTAATAATAGCATAATTGGCTAAAATATCTCCACATTTACTGAGCTTCATATTGCAATTTTGTGTCTCCGTTTTGTCCTGCTTGTTCTCTTTTGTTTTCCATTCCCGTCATGCTGTTACACTAATATTTTCCATCTTGGTTCCAAGGGCTGCCACCATTAACTGCTGCACCACGTGAACATTTGTGTCTCTCCATCAGATTTGTGAGGAGGCTGCTATGGCATGGCCAGCTCTCGTGGCAGTGTTTCCTGACAGCAGATGGTGACAGCTCAGTGCTGTCACCCGAGGCAGCTGGGGTGAGCTCCCTCTCTTGGAAGCACGGACTGTGACCATGGCATGGCTGGAACTGATCAGAAAGTCTGGGCAATTTGGGCAAAGAAAGAGGAAATTCTGTTTTTTATCTAAAGAGAAGTAGTTTTGATTTATTTCAAATTGAGGCAACTGATAAAATGCTGCTGTCAGCCCTCACCACGCAGCAGGAGAAGCTGTTTCTATTATCTGAAGGCATCACTGCACCACTCCAAATTAAGTTCCTTCACACTGTGCTTGGTAGTTATGACAAAGGGTAAATTTGAGTCGTAGAAGGAAACAAGAGAGTTTGCTACTGGACTGTTAGTCCTGCTTTAGACTTCATGGACTTGGTCAAGCACAAGACAGTTTTTGCTGTACTGAAATTGTAGCTAAACCCCAGAAATTAATTTTTATCCCAGCTCTATATCAATTTTGGGGGCACTGGACTTCAGATCCTTACATTTGGACTTCACAGATCCTTACATTTGACTTCATGAGTATTTAGATACTGAAGGATTTGGGTCTTAACCTCTGCTCTAGTTTCCCAGCTGAAAGACAGTAGTAATATTTCTCTGCCATACAGCAGACTCACAGTGAGTAATTATTTCATATTTGTAGAGTACTTTGGGAAGAATGTGCTCCATAATGCTGATATTATTAACTTCTGGAGCCCAAGATGTAACAGTCAAGTGCCTCTGTGCTGTTCAGACCTGATAATCCTGAAATGTAAGGAATATTTAGAAATTTTGACAGGAGAAACACACAGCAACAAAAAGAAATCCTTTCACACAGCAAAGATTTGGAGAAATAATGTGGAAACATCAGCACATAGTCCAACCTCTTGTTGCAAAGTGAGAGTGTTTCCAGCCCACATCAAAGCTCTGTTTACTTCTCCTGTCAGATGATTTTGTGAGAGTGTTGCAGAGGGCTGGAGCACGTCGGGGTGACAGAGTCAACTTACAGAAAGGACTTACAGAGGCAGCAGACGTGCAAGCAGAGGTCAGGGTCAGCAGGGACAGGGCACAGGGTCTGGTGAGTGGATGAGAGATGCAGAACAACAAGTAAATGTACTGTGGGGCAGAAATCCAGCCATGTCCTGGGCTGCATCAAAGCAAGTGCGATCAGCAGGTCAAGGGAGGTGATTCTTCCCCTCTCTCTGCTCTGGTGAGACCCCACGTGGAGCACTGAGCCCAGCTCTGGGGTCACCAACATAGGAGGGATGAGGACTTGTTGGAATGAGTCCGGGGGAAGCCATGGAGATGCTCCAAGGGTTGGACCTTCTCTGCTCTGGAGCCAGGCTGGGAGAGCTGGGGGTGCTCACCTGGAGAGGAGAAGGATCCAGGGAGATCTCAGAGCCCCTTGCAGGGCCTGAAGGGGCTCCAGGAGAGCTGGAGAGGGACTGGGGACAAAGGCCTGGAGGGACAGGACCCAGGGAATGGCTTCCCACTGCCAGAGGGCAGGGATGGATGGGATCTTGGGAAGGAATTGTTCCCTGGGAGGGTGGCCAGGCCCTGGCACAGGGTGCCCAGAGAAGCTGTGGCTGCCCCTGGATCCCTGGAAGTGTCCAAGGCCAGGCTGGATGGGGCTTGGAGCAGCCTGGGACAGTGGAAGGTGTGTCCTGGATTATGGGGGCTTGATTCTGCTCCCCATTCCTGTCTTCGAATGCAAGGGGCTGGGTGTCTGTACAACAACTGGTCTTGCCATGAACAGCTGAGGCAAAGAAGCCATTGAGTACCTCAGCCTTTTCCTCAGCCTTTGTAACTATGTCTTTTTCCCATTCCTGCTGGGAAACCATTAGCTATTGAGGTACTTAATATAAAATTTTGAATTTTATTGTTTGCATTGGAAATCATGACCTGGCTCACTTTGAGGCATTCGATATGAAGGTTGGGGTTTTTTTCATTTTCTTGTTTTTACATAATTTTCGATAATTTCCTCTTGCCTTGTGCTATTTTAAGATGTTTAACTTAGTAGCTCCAGAAGAACCATTCACAAATAGTGTTGATCTGTGTTTTGAAAGTTTAACATACACTATCCAATGCACATTTACATACACCACTGAAATCCGGCATTTGGGAAATTAAAACAACAAAACTTGATTGCATATCATGATTTCATATTTTGCAGATGTTAATATTTAATCATATGCAGAGCCATTTAGCTTAAGTGCATTAATGTAACTCATTTAAAAGAGGCCAGTAATTGTCCTATTAACTCCCAGCCTGGATGTTATCCATGCTGCCCTGCTGGTAAGGCCAGAGGGAGAGTCTCCTATTGGCACCCATAGAGATTGCTCTGATCTGTTGAAAATCCTGTTAAAATCTAATTACTTAGGAGAATAGGCCAGGGAATATCTAATGAGCTTCAGGAAACCCACTGAAAGAAATTCTCTTTTAATACAGACTGAAACATCTTCTGTGTTTCAATTACAGTGGTACCACATGAACATAATTACACTTGTATAGAACGGGACTCGTCTTTGTTATTTTAATTACATATCACTAGATTTTTCTTAGTCATGGAGAAAAATAATTTGATTCCCCATAAAGGTTAAATGTTGATGAAAAGCTGAGTGTTAAAATAAATGTAATCTTTGTTTATGATAATTTCTTCTTTGTTTTGTGAGGAAATGTTAGTCAAAGCGGGTCACTGAGGGAAGATGACCGACCAAACACACACTGGGGAAGCCCTGGGAAGGTGGAGATGTTGTACTGAGGAGAAAGATTTCAGAGAAGGTCACTCACTTCGCCAGCATGAAGTTTGGCCTTACTTTTGTTATGGTAATTGACACTGTTGACATTAAGCTCACAATAAAATCTCATAGCAGCAGCAGCAGCACAGCAGACTCCTTGTACCAACAGGGGGGACTATTTGCAATTTCTTCCGCTTGCAGCCTCTTGATTTTTTTAATTTGAAAATTCTGCTGGTAACGTGACCAAAATTATCTCTGATGGCTTTTTGCAGTGACACAAACGGTTCTGTTTCTGCCCAAGATACTGGAACAGGCTCTCCAGGGAATGGACACAGCCCCGAGGCTGCCAGAACTCAAGGAGTGATTGCACAATGCTCTCAGGCACAGGCTGGGGTTGTTGGGGTGTCTGTGCAGGGACAGGAGTTGGACTCCATGATCCTTGTGGATCCCTTCCAGCTCAGGATATTTTGTGGTTCTATGGTTCTGCATGGCCCCGCTCTGTTTGGAAATGAAGAGCACGGGACTGCTCGTGGGTTTGGCTGCTTTATTGTGGCTGCCAACAACCCTGGAACCAGAGCAGCTGATCTGGACAGCCTGGAGCATTGCTGCTGCCGCTGCTCAAACCGGGCTCTCTGTGGAGAATCCACTGAATTTAAGCGGGTTAAACCCTGAGGAGATGGTGTGGGCACAGAGGAGGCGGGACGCCATGACTGTCTGCCTGCAGGAACAAGCTGGGCAGCAAGGAATAGCTTCCATGTTATTTCTGCCTCAGCACATGGTCACACTGGTCCCAGAGCAGGGATGGCAAAGAAACGAGTGAAGGAATAGCTGCTGGATAAACCCTTCACCATCCGAGGCCCCGGGTCCCTCACACGCTGTGAGGCAGCAGGGAGGCGGGAAAACAGAGAGGCGGGAAAACGGAGAGGCGGGAAAATGGAGAGGCGGGAAAACGGAGAGGCGGGAAAGTGGAGAGGTGGGAAAACAGAGAGATGGGAAAACGCTTCCTTCACACGGAATCTTAGGCTGCCCTCAGTCTTTTCTGAGCAATCCCGTGTGAGAATGTGATTCCTACGCAGCCTGGCTGCCCTGAGAGGAGGAGAAAGGCTGAGGAGAGCTGAGGAGAGGCAGGCGCCATGTTGGGTGCCTGAGGGTTCGTGAGGGGACAGCCGGCCATGGCTGTTCCAGGTGAGTTTGCCCACCCTGCGTCAGGCAGGGCTGAATCAAAGAATCACAGAATCTGCTGAGTGGGAAGGGACCCTCAAAGATCATCTAGTCCAGCTTCTGGCCCTGCACAGACAACCCAACAATCCCACCCTGTGCCTGAGAGCACTGTCCAAATGCTCCTGGAGCTCTGGCAGCCTTGGAGCCATGTCCATTCCCTGGGGAGCCTGTTCAGTTCCCGACCACCCTCTGGGGGAAGAACCTTTTCCTGACATCCAACCTAAACCTCCCTGACACCCCTTCAGGCTATTCCCTCAAGTCCTGTCCCTGGTCACACAGAGCACAGGTCAGTGTCTGCCCCTCCTCTCCCTGCCATGAGAAGCTGTAACTGTGATGAGCCTCCCCTCAGACTCCTGTTCTCCAGCTGAACAAACCAAATGCCCTCAGCCTCTCCTCACACGGCTTCCCCTCACAGCCCTACGCCATCTTTGTTGCCCTCCTTCGGAAGCTCTCAAATGGCTTAATGTCTTTCTCATGGAGCCTGGCTGGATGTGCAGGTTGGTGCAGCGACTGGCAGAGGTGCCCTCAGGGAGCTGACTGCCCTCAGCTGGGAGGTGCTCTGACATTCCAATATGGGGGGCTGACTGTGTGGTCCCACAGAGTGAGGGGTGTGAGGGGGGATTCGCCTCCTCAGAAAGGGCACAAAGCTACAAACAGAAGTAATACAGACTAATACCTGCTGTCCACCACTTCAAACTCCCACACAGGGTTTTAATGAGAGGCACAGAGGCTGTGCCAAGGGAAATACAGGTTGGATATTAGGAAAAAGTTTTTCACGGAAAGAGTGGTGAAGTACTGGAATTGTTTGCCTGGGGAGGTGGTGGAATCACCATTCCTGGATGTGTCTAAAAAAAGATTGGATGTGGCACTCGGTGCCATGGTTTAGTTGAGGTGTTAGGGCATGGGTTGGACTCGATGATCTTGGAGATCTCTCCCAGCTGGGTGATTCTGTGATTCTGTAAATCTGTGGGAAACTACTGCAGTCAGTTTGGTGGAGAGTCATGGCTGTGGAATAACTAAAAACCATGGAAGAGGCTGCTATGAGCAGGAGTAGCCTCTGGGGCTATTCTGACTTCACAGAAAGCTGGACTAAAGTTTGCAAAATGAGGGATCAATGCAACAAAATCTTAATTCTGTTTTCCTCATTTCAGGTTGTGCACAGCCTCAGAATTGTGATGCTGTTTTTGCTTCAGAGCTCAGCCCAGTGTCTTCCTCTCTGTTTGAATGGCAGACCAAGGAAAGCTGACACAGGTAGTGTGCACAATTCCTATCAGATTCCTATCTGATATGGAGCTCTATGTTTTAATTTCATTGTTTTTTTAAATAACTGAATGCATTTTACAGATATGACTCTCTTGCTTGTGAAAATAATTTAATACTGCTACACAGATAAAAAAATAGAAAATGTTATCAAACTCCATTCTGGATGATTCCAGTAGTATTTCTAATGAAAACAAAGTAATCCTAGTTTCTTAAGATGTTGGGAGTTGAACATAAAAGGTCAGAGAATAAGTTGCAGAGTCACAAATTTATAAATTTGAACTCTTTAAAAAGCTTTTCTTTGAAATTTAAGTGATAAATCTTTGTTCAACACATTGTAAATGTATTTACTGTGTTCCTTCCAGCTATCAAATACAGTTGAGTGGGATTGCATTCATTATATTTGGTGCTAATGGAAGTGAGGTATTTGGTGCTTCATTTGACTGCATCCAGGAGAAAAATGTGCTTCCTCAAGCTGAACTCCCACTCATCTGCCTGGAATTTGAAGGCCAAGTGCCTTATAAGTCCCATGTAAAATCTATTTGTAATATTTCTCACTGCATCCATTTAAATACTTTTTATACTATTAAGATGCACATTTGGCAGGGAGAAGGAAATGAACTCAGGGAAAAATATTAAGATTTGGCTGAACTGTAAACTCTATATCAGGAATTGGTCCAAACTTTGATTTTGCCCTTTTTAAACCACAAAACTGCACCTAGATTTTCAAATTCTGAGGCTCAGCTTGGTGTGGAATTGCAGAGTTCTCAAAAATCCAACCCAGCCCCTCGGGTTGGAAAACCCTTGGAGGTGATCCTGGCACAGCTTGAGTTAGAGTGAGAGCTAAAGAACCAGAGGAACCTCCCAGGCACTGCAGTCACATTCACTGAGTGACTGTAGTTTAAACTTCTGCAGTCTCTTTCCTGAGTCTCATCCTTAAAAAATGTCACATTAAAAAAGGGTTATTCTACCTACAGAATGAGCAAAGGAGCTTGGAGACTGCAGAGACTTGAGGGAAGACGAAACTCATTGGCAGGAGGGGAAAGAAAAAGGTCAAAAGTGGAAAAGAGGGAGGAAAATGGCTACTGTGAAAGACAGAAAAAAATCACTGGAAGTGTTCCCACCCCCACCCAGCATCCTGGCTCCAGTTCTGTGTCAAGTCATTTCTTTGGAAAAAGAGCCAGTCCGAGTACATTGCTGCTCAAGCCCGAGCGAGTGCGTTATAAAAATGGAGAGTAGCATGTAAATCATTCATGGGGACGGGGAAATAAATAACCCTTTATGCCCATATAAATACTTATCAGATGTTCATAAGGGGAATTTACA
This sequence comes from Oriolus oriolus, assembly GCA_013400235.1. NCBI lineage: Eukaryota > Metazoa > Chordata > Aves > Passeriformes > Corvidae > Oriolus > Oriolus oriolus. Next base: position 603,654 of record VXBT01012507.1, read on the forward strand.
TGGAGTTTTATTCAGTACTGTCAGCCATTCCTCTGCCTTCCATCATTCCTGCCGTGAAGACAATTCAAAATATGGTGGTGGAGAGAGCAACCTCTCCACCAGTGGATCCGCAGCACATCATGTAGAAAGCTCTGAACTTGCCCTCAGTGCTGCTGTTATTTTTATTATGGCTCTTAGCCGAGTGAGATCATTCTTCCTGGTTTGCCTCCCAAGAAATAATGGGAAGCAGTATGTTTAGCCAGTGGATTGATTCAGTGATCTATTAGTCTAATCCTGACTCTGCCAATCATCTACTGGGTGACTGCAGGCGAATCACGTCACTTCTTTTGTGCCTCTGGTTCCTCTCTGACCTTCTGCCTGTCTTGTTTATTTGGACTCTAAGTTATTGAGGGCAAGGGCTGCCTCTTGCTGTTTGTGTGTACGGACCATGTCTGGTGCTCTGGGACCTCTGCGAGGCTGCATCTCCAAGTGGTGCTGCATGTAAATAACAACATTCAGCTCCTCCTCTGGAGGTCACAGAAAGAGAAGGAGTTGTATAAACTGGTGGCAAACCAGAAGGACATGAGGAAGAGCCTCTGCCGTGAGCTGTTTTGCTGGGTGCTGAACAGGCACAGAGCAGAAAGCTGTTTCCTGCCCCAGAGATTGTGATGTGAGGCAACTTTGGCCATCACTAGCTGCCCTGAGCCCTCAGTGCTGGGATTCTTGACCTAGGGACACTTCCCCAACATCAGGGACCGAGCTGTACACAGTCACGAGGCAGATCCATGCCGCGTGGCAAATGGAAAGTGACTTACTTGGTCCAAAATTAGCCCATATTAGCCCAAATTATGTGGTGTTTTATTGCATCTGCTGTGAGCAAGGAACTCCTGCAGGCCAGGTGGAAAACTGTGGCAGCTCAGCCTCGGGTTGTTCAGCTGAGCCCTCAGGTGATGGCTGTAATTCCCAGAAGGATCAGGTTGAAAACGCTTTTGGGTTTTGGGAGCTCTGTGTAATGGCAAGATCCATACCTGTCACCAGGGCTATACCAGAGATGTTTGTCATCAGTGGCAGCACTGCCTTTCCCCAAGGGTCCTTTTAACCATCATTTTGGTTTTGAAGCCCCTCTTCTACGTTCAGGAGTGACACCAACACGAGGTAGGTCTTGGTTGTACTTGGCATTCCCTTAGCAGAATATTCCTCATGGATACTGTTGAAAACTTGATAATTTTTTTATATATGGCTTTATTTTTGATAGGCCTGATGCTTTTTCTGAGCTGTTTCTAATACCAGGTTCTGGAAATCTCTGAAAGTGTCTCTGTTCTGTTCTGGTGGAGATCAGGAATGGAGATGGGCTGCGAGCCCCCCAGTAGAGCCTGGGATTGTCTTTGCTACTCTACTCATGCCTTTCTAGTCCCTGGAAAAGGCAGTCTAAAATATGAAAAGAAGGGGATGATCCTGCACTTTTCTCCATAGCTTTTAATAGGAAATTCAGCATGTTGCTGGGTTAATGTAATTCAACATCATCTTTCAGATACTGTTAACTCTTAAGTATAACCTAATTTTTAAAGTCAGTTTTGTTTTTTGGATCATCCAATTCAGTTACTATTTATTTGTGATTCTGAAAACAAAATTTGGCCCATCAGTTGCAAAAAAAAAAAAAACCCAACAAATGATGTCCCTTGGTTAAAAATGAAATAAAATTGAAATAATAGATGTTGTTTGATATTTTCCCAATGGGATGATTTATTAAAATTTGAGCTAGACATGTTCAGAGGTAAAGGAATCTTCTGAAATCATAGGGTGTAAGTATATTATAGAGCAGTAATTTGGGTAATGCTATAAACCTGCTGAACGGGAATTTATGGAAGCAGATCCTACTAGTTTTAATGGGAGTAACAAGCATAAATCCCTGTGCAAGAAGATTAAACTAAACTCTGCAGTTTTAATTATTGGTGACATCACTTTTTTATTTGTCACGTGTCCTACTTGGTAAGGGAGCCTCAGTACAACTGCTGGCCCACTCCTCAGACAGACTGGTGAGCAAAGGTCTGTGAGAGCAGCCAGTGCCTCTCCTTTTTGGAGAGCCACCTCCAAATTGCATATGTTTGTTTTATTATCCACCCTCCATGAGTCTTGTTCAGAGCATGCATTTGTAATATTAAAAAATACTGCAAAATTAGACTGTGGCTGTGGTGAGCTGCCCTGTCAATTTCCACAGCACCTGGAGTCCTCCACGAAGTACCACCAGCTCACAAAGGTGCTGTCCACACTGGACTGAGAAAAAAGGACCAACCCAGCCTGTAAACCTAGGCTAGTTTCTGTATTTCTGGAGAATAATGTAGGGAAACATCCTCAGCTGACATAAATCAGAAATATCCCACTGAAAAACTTCAGTCAGCTTATTAATTCACTTGAATTTTATGGTGCTACACTTATTTCTGCCAGATGACAGTCTGCCCCATCACTTTTCCCATTGCCAAAGACTGACAATAGTTAAAAGCTAACACATTTTTATTGCATGTATGTATATATATATATATGTACTACATGTGCTGTAAAGGAAACATAGAGTCAAACACTTGGACAGAACTGGTTTGAAAGTTAGAGCCAATCTAAGCCTGGAATCCAAACATTGATTAAATGTTAAAAGGTTAGATAAATAACTTTTAAATTAATTGCATGTGTATATGCATATGTGTGTCTTTTACTTCTTGATGTGCTTTCTTATAATACCTTTGCCTAATATCTGAAATAATTATTGCCTTTCTCTGAAATCTGTGTATTTTCAATTTTTGCAGAAAAGTAAATCAGACAGAAACATAAACATAAAATACAGTGGTTACATGTAAAAAATTAGGTACCTCGAATCAAAAATAGGAAGATCATTGCTCTGAAATTAGAAGAGATTCATGAAAGTAAAAGTTACTGTGACTAAGGACTATGAAAATATAAAGGGATTGACATATGTGGTAATAGGGCAATTAAATCCTTAGCTTTTTCACTGTGATGATTTTATAGCATCTTCTTACTGTTGCCAGTTTGGAAGCTGCCAGCAAATATTTCCTTAATTGCAAAAGGAGACAATATGTGTCCCACTGTTTCATTCATAACGTTTGATTAAGTTAAAGAGGCTGCACTTCTATCCGGGAGAACAAAGAGTTGGAGATGGAAATAGCAAAGACACATTGTGCATTTGAAAAAAGATCCCAGGAACAAATGATTAACCAGAAATTTTACAGGAAAAAAAAGTCTACTTGTCTTGACAGAATAGCCTGATCCTGTAATAAACCCTCCCAAAGTCAACAGTTCATAAAGTCTTTTGTTCTAGTAAAAGGGTCTTTAATTTTTAACACAAACTCACACTTTGGTATGCATGAGCTTAAGTAAAATTAGAAGACATGTATATAATAGGATTTAATGGATTATCATCTGCATTTTCCAAAGATGTCAGCTTCTCTCGGCTCTGATGGAGTAGCACTTAATGTAAATTTAATTTGAAGTGATGTATGGAGGGCTTGAGGTGGTACTCTGTGATTCCCTAACTGCCTGGAGAGGCTCTGTGGGTAGCATCTGGATTTGGCTGCTCCACATGCCCAGCAGCATCTACTAACTAGGATTAATGAGGTGGCCTGTTCACCAGTGATCCAAAGGAGGTATGCTACATTTACTCCCAACAATATGAATAGGAGGGCCAGTTTCCTTTGGGGGCACACTGTTTGATGAAACTTAATGATGGTCTCGATATTAGGTGTAATAAATATGCTGTATAGAAAGCACTTTTGCTTTGTCAGATTTAAATGTTATTTAATCATAAAATGGTGTTTGGCTTAGCAGGGCTGAGTTAAAGCTCATAATGGCCTCGGATGACATCTTTAAAGATAATATTTTGCCTAAGTTGGGAAATGAAGTACCAACTTAAAAGATCTAGTGTTTACCTTTGAGACAATTAATTTTTTTTCAGTTTGGGGAAGAGAGGGAGGAAATCTCTGCTTGCTTGCAAAGTTGTGAGACTGTCTTAAAAAATATCTTTGCTCTTACCTCAACGTGTTTGTGTAGAAATCAACAGCTATTAACTTTTAGGCAAAACTTCTCTGTGTGGTCTCAGCCTCATTTACGCGTCAGAATTGTATTTTGCCTTTGTGTCTAACTGAGCATTGAATGAATTCTCAGCTAATTTCAAATTCCCTTTGTCATCATGGTTTTCAGCCAAAAGTCTATAATAAATGGTCAGAAGATGAGCTGAGACTGAATGAATAGTGAGTGGTATTCATCAGCCAAACATAGAGTCCAGATCCAATTATATGTATTCATTAAGTGATAATGATATCATGGTCTTTAACTAGGAAGAAAAGAGTGTAATTGAATAATAACAGTTGTACAATCCCAGCGGAACACACTTTCCATCCCAGCACAGCGACCCTCGGGGATGATGCAGAATTGATGGAATTCTATTACTCTTTGATAGATTTATTATGAAGGGCTGAGTGGACTTGCTACTCCACTTTGTCACTCACACTAATCAGTATCGTAAGGCCCCGAGCGTGCAGGCTTTTGTATCCCTTTGACAAAGACAAGGTTAGGGGAGGATGACAGACACCCAGACCTTTACAAACCCATACCGCAAGATGAAATGGGCCAGCTGAGCTCTGAGCTGGGACAGAATTTTAATTTGTTTATCAATGGCTCACATGTGCAACACCATAAGGATATTTGTCAGAGGAGTAACACTGAAGCTAAACTCTTTTGTTTGGCAAGTGGAGCTTGGAAAAATATTTATTGAACTGTAAAAAACAGGGTAAATGAAAGGAAGGTGAAAAGTCTAAATGGAGTGGAAAATAACTTGCGTTACTGTGCATAAAGTATGAGGAGGATGGGTATCTTTGTCTATTTTTGTTTGTTTCTGTTGAAGGAAATTTGCTTACAAACTACAGTCTGATCTCCTGTTGATTTAGATTCTGGGGGGGACTCAGACAAAACACAAGTGGGCAAAATGAATTTCAAGTGTTGCTTTTTATTGCTGTTTATTTATAAGAAGCTTCCAGTTCAGGCAGATGGATTGCTCTCCTGCTTTTTCTCTATTAAAAAAACAGCAAAGTAAATAAAATACCCTGGCCTTAAAAGCTGGAACTTGTAAATACAGTCTTGGATTTATAAAAACAATCTTGTATATGTTCAAGCGTGGCTGTTTCTCCTATCTATCGTTCCCATTCAAATGCAGGCAATAGGCTCTGTCAGCATGGTCAGTAGCTATCAGAGCCCACTGGATTCAGGGAAACAGACAATTTGTTGTGCTTCTGATCCCAACAGGAGCTGCAACCAACATTGGCATAAACAAGGCAGTGCATGGGAGCCTGCTGCCAGGGTTTGTTTTTTGTCAGTGTTGTTGAATGATAGATATTTCCATCCCTTTCTTCTCTCTGAATTGCTTTCCCTCTGCCTTTTTTTAGCGTGGCATTCTGCATTCTGAGAGGCACTTGACAATTCAGTGTCTGGGTTCAGCGTCCCTGTCCATAAAAACAAATAAGTTGAGCGGTGCTGTGTCCTGTGTGGAATTGCCATGCCAGTGCCTCTGTCTCTGGTTGGGATTTGTGTCGGAGGCAGCACAGTCAGCTGTGACCACAGCAATTGCCTGAGCTGGCATTCACTGTGGGCAACGAGGAGCAGGGATACCAGCGACCAGAGCAGAAAACATTTAGGACAACCTTAGTTTCCCACATTTTGTGCTGTGGATTCTCTCTGTAGGGCTCTTCTCCCACAGAAGCTCTTTTTTTCCCTCTCCAGCCAGAGGCACAATTTTGGGGATGTGGCTGTGGAGCTTGGTGGCCCTGCTGGGTATATCTAAACAGCCAGCTCAAGGTGCATCTGGAGCCTGGGAGGACCTGCCCACGCTGGTTGTTATCTTGCCAACAAAATCAGTGAAGGGAAGATGACCCAGGTTTGACCATATGTAGCAATCACAGCACAGAGCTGCTGGCTGGCTGGTGCTTGGGTCCGGTGCCCGGGCACAAGCCTGACACTGTATCAGCACAGCTACTGAGTGTTTTATGTTTTGTCTCTCTCCTTCCCTCTGTATAAGTAATTCTGAGGCCAGGCAGTGGATCCTTGCTCTCTTCCAGGACCCGCTGCATCCATAAACTCTGTGCTTACTGGGGTTCACTGAATTTATTTGGTTAAGGTGCCGGGGAGCGAGTGAATATTTCAGAACTGAAAATGACTGTGCTACAAATCAGACCCCCATGACAACAACCCTTCCCTTGCACAGTACAGCCCTGTGTCTCCTTTTGGGTTGGATGATGACAGCTTTCCCATACAGGCACTTTTTTTAACTTCTTCATCTTGCACAGTCATGGGCACGATGAACAGATGGCAGCATTTTGCATCTGTTTTGCAAGAGGAAGCCCTGAAAATTCTGTAAATGGAGCACAAGAAGAGTAATCCTTTTCAGTGCCAAGTTTTGTGATGACAGCATGGAATCTCACAAGCCTCTGTTGCCTTTCCCAGGGGCTGGCACAGCTGCCTGGGGACAGCCACCTCTTGCCCTGCTCTGCTTCGCTCCCCTTCCTCGGCACGTGGCGATCAACAGGCGCAATCAGGTGGAGGGGGTGCGACCAGCACGGCTCCCACGGGGACGCTCCCGGCAGAGCAGCTGTCACCGGCAGCCTTCTGCTGCCTGCCCAGGTAACCCCTCGGTGTCTGCCCGAAGACCCGGCCGCCCTGCACAGGCTCAGGGCCTCCCAGCCGGATGGGCACAGGCGCCGGCAGCCCAAGGGCCACGTGTGGGCAGGGAGTGTGTTGGAGGTGGGCAGTCTGAGCAGCAGGAGTGGCACAGCTCCCTTCACTCCGAAGACCTTCAGCGCAGGGGGACAGGAGCAGATCCAGCTGTGAGGGGAGTTAACTCTCTTTGCTGCCAGGAGGAGGCGATGGATTGGGTCTCTTGGCTCTTACACCCCCTGAGGTCGGTGGAGCTCCCCTGATACTCACTGCTGGAGCTGAAGGTAGAATCAGCCCCCCCAGATTTTCAGAGGTTTCAATCCAGGCAGAATTCACCTCTGGATACAGATGTGCTCAACAAACAAGCCAACAGGGGTCATTCAGCTGGATGTTCTTTCATGGCAGATGTCAAAATAACCATTTTTTTGGACGAGATATTTTGTTATAGATGACATCAAGCTCCTTGTGGAGCAAGGATTCCTGTTCCTAGGAGAGTCCAGCTGTAGGGAACAATCTGTTCCTTTGGGATCTCCACAGCGCTGTAGTGGAGGAGCCCCAGCCCTGCTGGCATGGCTGGTCCAGGCTCCTCGTGCTGCAGCTGAGTGAGGTGGATGTCTGCAGTTCTGCCAGCAAAATGGTGTGGAGCCTGTTCCTGTGCTTGTCCTGGGATTTACTTCCCACAAGACAGTACAGTGTACACTAGCTGACTTATCTGTGAACCATGGAAACATTTTGAAAAGGTAAAGCAGACAGTACACTGAAGAATCATTTGTCACAAGTAATTGCAGGCAGTCAGAAAGAGCAGGGAGAGTATATGAATCATGACGTAAAAACAGTGAAGGGCAGGCATTTCGTCGGGTCTGTGGCTATAAGTGCAGTGACACAGGTTAGTCCTGGCATGATATACAAATGTTATGTGCAGAGGGACAAGTACAATGAATAAAGAATCCCCGTTTTCTCATTATCTCATGCAGCAGAGAGGTTTTTTACTTCACACATAACTCATAACTTTTAGTAGGCAGGAGATGGCTACATTGAATTAGTGGGAACATTTTGTTTCCTGAATTTAAATATTCTCCCTGTGACAATTTATTTCTAGTGTAAAATCCTGGTAGGATGCAGAGAGACAGGGAAATTAGCCCGAGCAGCCATTTCAGCTGGCCAGAGCTGGGGCTGGGCACCACAGACCCACCACCACCAGAGCCTGGCAACTTGACTGTGGCAATCCTGACAGAGCATCAGGGAAAAATACTGATCAGGTTTGGCAATTTCCTGGGCTATGAACAGGGGAAGAGCTCTAAATAAGGAGCATTAGGAAAAAATAGTGTAAAGAATTAGAAACTAACAAGACAACACTTTATTTTTTACACTTTTGCTTCACAAATAAGTGTTTCTATTCTGAAACATTAAAAATAACAAAATCCATGCAACTTAGATAAGGAGAGAGGTGTATTTGGGTCTAGAGGGAAACCTATCATTGGAAAAGGAACAGCTGAGTGAGTAATCATGTACAATGCTATTGCTTATGAATTTGTTATAAAGGCAGACAACAGTGGGAACTTCTGAGGTCTGCTTCAGGAATTTATTATTTATGGGCAAACACATGCATGATACATAATAACTTTTAGTCGTTCTGTAATTCTCTCCACTCTGACATCTCAAAATGATCTGTAAATGCAGGTAGAATTATTAGCTCCATTTCAGAGGCTGGCCAGCAGTTGTCCATGAGGAATGGCTGGGTTGAGGTGCAGATGAAGGACTTCAGAGTTCCAGTGCAGAACTGGACAAAACATCTGTGAGTGGGGGATAAATTCATTTCTGTCACTCCAGTTTTGCATCAAGGTAACTCAAGGGGTTGGCACTTCCATTTCACAGTCCAGTTTGGATTTAGTCAAAGCAGTTGAAAAGGTTATCACCATTGTTTCTCTCCCATAAAAAGGTGAGAGACAATTTTCAGCCTAAAATACTTGCATAATCATGTGAAAAACAAAACTATTTTAAAGTATCCATGACCAATCAAAAAATGGTATTGAGTAGTGGAATAAGAAATTAATGGCTGAGCTTGATCATGGAGCAGTCCATCAGCTTTCCCCTTTCTGCTGGCAGCCAGTTGTCCTGGAGATTCCTGTAAATGAGCAGCCCGAGCTGAAAGTTCTCATTTTCAAATGAAATTTGGGGAGGGAAAAAGTTCCCAGAAAGTTGAAATATCCTGGTTTGACATTTTCAGAGCAAAAAGTGGAAATTTCAAATGTTGAAATTACTTTTCATTTCAAATATTCAAATTCTGTATTATATTTGAATGTTGTTAAGAGATAAAAAGGTCAAATTCTAAAAGGCCACGGTAGAATTATTGTTTCAATTTTGCACTGAAACTATTTCCCATGTTGTACAAATTTTCCTTCATTGAAAATTTCAGGTTTCATTTCTGATTGTAACAAAGACAAATGTTCAAACTTCAAAATCCTCTGCTCAGCTCTTCTCTCTCTTTCCTCAGAATGGTTCTCAGCCTGAGTTGTGAGAAGCCCAGTGGAATCAGCCAGGAATTTTTAGGAACCAAAAAATGTTCTTAAACCAAGCCATTAATTATCTTTTTTGGAATTCACAAACAGAATAGATGAATTAAAACTTTTTGTTGATGGATAAAATAATAAATAAATGCTAAGCTTCATCAAGTCAGATGGGAAAAAAACCCCAAACAGTCTCCATTTTTCCTCAAGGTTTTTTTTGTATAAAGCAAAAAAATCCCCCAACATTAGGAGTCAAGGATCTTTATAGATATATTTGTGTATGTTTATTTTCTAAAGGTCAATTTCTGCTTTACTCTAATTTCCAGGCTTCCATTTCCAGTCTTGAGATTACAGACATCAGTTCCTACCTGGGGCTGGGCTGTACCTCCTTTCCATTTTGTCTGGAATTGGCTGTCAGCTCACCTGTCCTCTCTCATGAAATGTGGATTTTCCTGGCGCTGATCTTTGCTGTAATTGGGTTATGGTCTGGTTATTTCTGTCTTGGCTTTTTGTGGTGGGGCAAATCTGCAAAAGACCCCAACTCTGAACTTCAGTGGAACCGAAATCTCGCCTTCATCTGGGGCTGCATTCAGCACAAAATCTTGTAGTCCATTAGGTTTTTTTCCTTCTCCTCCATGCCATGTTTCTCCTTTGTTAAGGAGTAGCTTAATAAAGCTACCTTTGAAATGAAGGATCAAGCTCCAAATCTTACTGTTTTACAAGGGAAAAGAGATTTGGAATGTCAGGTCTTTTTCAGCCTTAACAATAACATCACTGCCAGCAACTCTATAACAAGGACTGTTATACTCCCACTCCTACTTAGTGGCAGAAATTGGTCTGTTTTATGTTCCTGCTCAGACATTTCCATTCATCTCTGCCTTGCTTTTAATGGCCCAATCTGTACCGCTCTCGTTAGTCAGTGTTTACATTCATGGTCCATTTGGGTGGAACGATTTCTCACCTGAGAGCTGCACAGCCACTCTTCTGCTTGGGCTTTGTGCACTGAGTGGATTTAATGCTGAATTTGGCTATGGGTGGCTTCGTGTTTTAAGATTTGGTGTGTCTAAGAGTTGAGTGCTGTTGTGGCAGCAGCAGCCTGGCTGGCACAGGTCCTGTAGCTCAGCACTGTGTTACTGTGCCCTGCTTGAGGAAGGGTCCCCATCGCCTGAGTGTACTCTGAGCGCACTTCTCCCTTCAGGATTGCTTCAGAGACACTTGTGGGGGTAATCTAGACACATAAATAGGTGAAGGTTATTCTGAGTGTCAGATTGTCCTGTTTTTGCAGGACTCTAGGAAAAGGTTGTGAAGATAGGTGGAAGAAAAAAAAATGGATGAAAAAAGACTCTGAGTTTATTATAATGTATCACATGGGGCATGATCTCAGTTGGTTTGAGCATGGTGCTGATAATGCCAAGGTTGTGGGATCAATCCCTGTATGGGCCATTCACTTCAGTGTTGGACCCAAGATCCTTGTGGGTTTCTTCCAGCTCAGAATATTCTGTGAATCTTCTTTTCCTGAAGCTGCTAAACACTCCTACCTTTTCATCTGTGGAGTTTTCCAGCCTCAGATGAAACTGAGGAAACAAGTTATTATTTTTATTGCCAACAAATAACCCATCAGAGGTAATCTGTGGGGATAATCAGGACACAGTGACTTACCCACCACAGGGTGTCTGAATCAGGCACCTGGAACATGCAGGTGTAACTGTAAAAACTGAGCAACTGAGACCACTTTATTTCAGTCAAAATCTTAATGAGCAGCTGCTAATTTAAAATTATTTGGGTTTAGGTTTTATTTGATGTTGTTTATTTTTTGGTGGGTGTAATTTGGCTGGTTTTTGTTAATTGAAGTTAGTTTAAATTGTGCATCTCAGCTGCTGATTTCATTTAAATTTAATAAGAGTTATTATAGAATAATTAGATACCAAAGGACTATTAAGAATGTGTTTAAATTTAGCAGTGATACTACACACTGATAAACACACTCTTAATAATCAATTGATATTTAATCACACAGCATTTTTGTGAAACTCATTAAATCTGATTCAGATGTAATTTAAACTGAATCAAAGAGATACTCAAATATCTATTACTGTAGAACGGCGATTTGTCTTGCCAACATGTTCTGGGGAACAGACAGGATTTGCTACATCTATGATCAGCACTTCACAATTTTCTGCTCACCATGTCCTTTAAGTGGCTTTATAACACAAATATATTATAATAATGGTATTATTTTTTTTCCATGAAGGGTTTGCATACCAAATATCAGCTTGTAAACTGTCTGTGGCTCCAAACCTAAAGTCCATGAACAAAATCCTACTACGGTTCAGAACTTGAAGGTTAGGCCCAGTTTTTAGGGAGCTATTGATTTATTTGTGAGGGGCAGCTCGAAGGTACAGAGCAGAATTTCTCAGCTGGCCAAAGGCTCACAAAAGACAATCAAGGATATCTGAAAACTGAGAATGTTACTATAGTCTGAGGAAAAACCTCCTCTTAGCCTTCTATTCTCTCATCCTCCATGCTTAAGTATTCCCTGTCAGCTTAAATCCATGCACAGGTACATTGTTGTTACAGGTGTAGTATCTTCCTGTGAGGTGGCTAATTGTGTGTGCTTGTCCCTCTCCTATAACTTAACCTTGCAGCCAGCAAGTGTTTGTGTTAGAATCTCTTGGTACTGGGCCAAGACATTGGGATATTTTAAAGAATCCCTGGATCTGAATTCCTGTGAATCTGTGTAAGTCATCTCAGGGTCAGAGGGGCTGCTCCAAAAGGAGCAGCTCTGGGTTGTGGTCGCTGCTTCCTCGGCAGGTTCAGCTCTCAGCGTTCAGCTCTGAGAGCACAACTGCTGCTGCAATGAGTCATTAACCAGCCCAGTCAGAAGGGTCTGCTTCAGAGAACCTGCTACTAGAACTCGTTAGGCTAATCAAATCATTGGCCAGGTCTGTGCTAACCAGTGGCTACCTGGACAGTTGTTTTGGCCTCTCCAAGGGGGCCCCAATCTCCAGTGGGTGTTGTGGGAGTAGGGAAGTGCAGCAGCGTGGTCCTGTGCCAAGTCACCCTTCCAACAGCATCCTTACTCCTTCCTTCTGCACAACCCAGAGCAGATATCCTGCTCTCAGGATGTCACAGGGCCTGGCTGGCTGGTGTTTATCCTGCTCATACTCTGCTGCCTGAAGGCTGTATTTATCCCAACCCAAATGTGTTGGGATTCCATCTCCCAGGCTGTTCTTGAAGTGAAGGGATAACTCACGTCCCGTAAGGCACTCTGTTAGACATTATGAAGAGGGAATATTAGAGGCAACAAAGTATTTGTTGTTCTAAAATTGGGAGGGTCGCTGAACTGCATCAAGGGAAATTTGGAAGGTTTTAGCCTGTTTTGAAAATGAATTTCTACATGACAAATAGTGACATTTATAAACTGTTGGAGCGGGCCCTAAAATAAAGAGAATGGAGGTCAAAAATATGTGGACCAGGCTGGAAGGAGATCAGGAGGAAAGATATGAATAGCACCCCCCACCCTGAAATGCAGAGAAGTAATAAAAGACTGCCAAGAACATTCCCACTGGCAGATTGCTTTTTGCTCTGACCCTTCTCAGAATGTTTCATTTGGTTCTGCTGCATCACAAAACTCTCTTGTCACACAGCAAAAAAGGCAAAGGTCTCTAGAGCAAAACCTCACAGCTCAAGGTGAAGTTCTGCCTTCAGAGGGGTTCCTCTGGCTCACCAAGACTCCTCAGCTTCGTGTGGAAAACCAGTATGGGCTCAAGAAGAGCATCAAGGGATGCACAAGAAGCCGAAACTCCATAAAAAGAAACTGGGCTGTTAGGTTGGGTGTTTTTATATCTAAGCCTTTGGCTTGAGAACCTCCAACATCCAGTGAACATTCAGTATTGGCAGAATCACTCTTTAGGAGGAAATTACTGAAATTTCATTGAAATCTAGACATTGTTAATAGTTACTTAGTATAATTTTTTTTTCTTTTACTTAAACAAAAGCATTTCAGATAGAACTGACAGCCTGAAGCTCTGATTGTGATTGGAGAGGGGATGTTGCTGGCTCAGGGTAGTCAGTACCTTCCTTTCTGCAGCTCTCATGCCCTGATGTCCTGCAGTAATGTAAATAAACACTGTACAGGTGGCATGTGAGAGCTTGAAGTGTGAAAACAAGGTCTTGAAAACCTGGGGGACTACCTTTTGCTTCTGTTTTAGATAGCCCTGGCATCTTGGCTGCAACTGGATTATTACTTTTGCTCTTCCTGCATTCTTGTTGAGGTCTCTGTGAAATACATTTTTCACTTTCCCTTCAGAATAGCTGACACTATTGTGGTATCACAGTATGCTGCTAAATAGCTGCTTCCTGCTCTCTGTATGGGGCTGTATTTCTCGGGAATCCCAAATATATCTTCTAATAGAGAATGCTGCCTGATGCCAAATTATCATTAGGAATACAGATCTGGAGAGTCCATTAACAATATCATAAAACGTCAGTAATATGCCCGAGATCCTTTAAAATATAAAATCCTTTCACAAAGGGAAATCACTGTCTGGCACATGAACTGGCTGTGGACAGAGAACCACATCCCACAGTGTTTTGTTGTCCTCAAGTGGATCCTATTTCCTCTGAGATTTGAGTGTGGTCTAAATGGCAACTTTCTGTAGTTTCCAAGACCTATAACCATTTATTCTCCCACTTTATTTTAACAACTCCAGTAAATCATGGTCTGTTGTGACTGGGGAGTGTTACAGCTGTGGGGTTTGTAAGCACAGCAAGACTTTCTTCACTGCTGGTTAGCACAGATGGAAGCAGAAGCAATCCAGAGCATGTCAAGAATCCCTCTCTCTCTTGCATGGGTAAGCTTAATAAGGCAAACTTGCTGTTGAGGGAAGGCACTCAACTGATTCCAGAAACAATTAGGAATTACAGCAAACAAATAAGCCTTGATGATTTGAGTTACTTGGGTGATCCACCTGATTCATCTGCTAAAAAAACATTTCCCTTAGTTATAGACTTGCTATTATCTCACTGAGTTGGAGCAAAAGCTTGCAGAAAATCACTTCTCTTTATTCACTTGAAGGTTTACAATAGATGCTCATAACTACAGCAGGACTGTTAGGAGATGTGGGTCAGGGTTATGAAAATCGATAGAGAATTTGGATACCCAGATGCAGAAGTCCGAAGAAGACCTTGATTTTTTTCCCCCAAAGTGCCAAGTTCCCTTTCTCTGAAAAGTAAATTTTAGTGGTGCATGGGATATTGTGATTTGGCTATTAGCCAAACTGGCTACTACTTTTTATTCTTCTCTAAAATAAGTTTTCCAAGCTCTTTATGGGTTACTGCTGCATGAGATGTGATCAGTGCATGAAGCAGATGCAGCTTTGTGGTCACAGACGTCACCTGGCTGTATGTTTATGAAATCATACCTGCAGTTTTATAAGAGGTAATATGGTGGATCTATGTAGCTAATTTTTATTGTAGTTTAATTTTTGTTAAATATATATTGTATTAATATATATACAAGCCAAAGGTAGGGCAAATGGAAATGCTCTTGTCTGGCCAACGGAGTTCTGCTGCCAACACTGTGAGTACTGCTTGAGAAACCAGAGACCTCAAATGATGTTATACAGCCATAATTCAGCTTTAATCTACTTTAAAGAAACAAGCCACTTGATTTTATGTTACAGGAAAATAACCCCCAACCCTACATTCAAAGGATATTGCAGTGAGAGAGTCCTGTAGAAAAAAAATGGGAGATAATGATTTTAATTGTGTTATCTCTAAGTGCTGTGCTGTAATGTAAAATGGAGCTAAATTAGAGTTGTTTGATGCAAACTTAATTCTGGTATTCCTGAATGGGAGTGTTGGAGCTGATTATTTTAAAATTCATTTTATCTGTGTGATTTCCTGGGCTGTTAAACAGACAAACTGGGTCTGGCTGGAAAAATCTCGCATGAAACACTGTGTAACTACAACTTGTTGGCCTGAAGAGCTGGTACCTTTAGGTTCACCACAGTGACTTGGAATTTGAATTCATGGACACGAGTCACACTTTGCCACTGGATTTCACAGACTCTTCCTGTGAGTAGAGGAATTGTAACGTTCAAGAAGTCTGGATTCCCTCATGTTTCAAACTATGGTCAGTCTTCTTCCCAGTTTTCTCATTCCAGTCCTGACCACTTCTCTACTTTTGGTTTTCTTCTTGGATCAGTCTCTCCCAAACACTTCATGCTTCTAATCCACTATTCCCTCCTTCCCAGCTCTGCTTTGTCCCAGCTCTTTGTCCTCATGTGAAAATTTCCTCTAATTTAATCTCAGTTTCTCTCTTAACTTCATCATGTCAGCTAATAAAGTTCTTTATCATTTATCAGTCGCCCCCTAATTTCCCACCTATTAGTTTCTTCCAGTCCTGCATTCCCTGGGCCAGTCCTTTCTGCCAGCTCCTCCAAGACTTGCACCAGCTCTCTGTGTCCTGGTCTGTACTGCTCGATGGTGCCCTTTCGTCTCCTGGATGTATCCCTGCTTTTGCTGTCTGGGTGCTGGGAAGCAAATAACTGATGGTAGTGGAAGGAGTGAAACTTCTTGGAACTGACTTAATGAAACTGAATTTCAGCTCGTGTCTACAGGGTGTCTTTTTATTTCTATATTTGAGTGTTGGCCTGGCATCAAACATACTTTAGGAGAGGGTAAAAAGGCGACCGTGTACACTGCCAGTGGGGAGATGCCTCCCCCGGCCCGGAGCTGTGATCTGGGCGCTAACCAGGAGGTGGGGATATTCCATGGGAGGATGGAGCAGGGAATCCGCGCTGGGATCCTGCTCAGCGCTGCTGCTGCTGCACGGCTTCATCGAGGAACTGGGGAGGGGGGAAAACAGAGGGCAGAGTGGGCAGCAAGGCAAGAAGACCCCCAGTCTATTCACACCTCTTTTTTTTCAGTTTCTGGCCTAAAACTTGGGATTGCCGGGCAATGGATAATTAAGTAATTTTGTAGCTTTGCAAAAGTGTCTGTAGAAAAAGGACACTGAGGTCTGTAGGAGTCGGCAATGCCACCAGGACCGGGATTTCTCAAGGCTTGAGGGCTTCTGTCACCATTGCAATGTCTGCAATGGTGCTGAGGCTTTCTGGAGAGCCACATCCATAGCTGTGGGTTCAACCAGTGCATTCGATTCCCTTTTTCCAGCTGCAAGGATCTAGAAGCGCACCTTCATGGTGTGTCCTCTTTCAGCCTTGAAAGGAACCTACTGGGAAGCCAGAGAGGGATTCTCACCAGGAACTGTAGTGACTGGACGAGGAGTAATGGGTACAAATTGAAAAAGGGGAAATTTCGGTTAGATATTAGAAGGAAATTTTTTACTGTGAGAGTGGTGAGACACTGGAACAGGTTGCACAGGGAGGCTGAGGATTCCCCATCCCTGGCCAGGCTGGATAAGGCCTTGAGCAATCTGGTCTAGTGAGAGGAGTACCTGCTCATGGCAGGGGGTTAGGGACTAGATGATATTTAAGGTCCATCCCAACCCCTTAATATTCTATGACTCCATGGATTCGTGGATCAAACATTGCTGAGCACCCTCCTGGGCTAACCCTTCACCAGCTGAGCGCTGGAAAACTGGAAAAGCTTGGAAGGGCTGAGGCTGGGTGTGCTGGGGTGGCCTGGTATAGGTTACATCCTGCCCTGCAGCAATGATAAAATAGGCAGGAGGTGGCTGGTGTGTCCAGGGATGTGCTCCATAGAGACAGAGTGATTGGAACCATTCAGACAGCAACCAGAATGCCATGTACCCCCTCGCTCCTTGGACTTCTTTACCAATCAGATACATTAAAGCCAAATATAACCCAATTCCAAAGCAGCTAACCCCCAGTAACAATTCAGAGAACACATGGGATGAAAAAATAATGTAGCTAAAAAGTCATAAAAATGAAGACTATTTGATTAGATCCAAACCAGTGGTATCAACTGATTTTGCTCATTTAACCTGTCTCCTGATCGCAGTACAGCCATCATTTAGCTGCAGGGTGGATGTGTTCATACTGAACTATTAATCTGTTTCAAAATGCCATAACATTTCCATGAAGAACTTCCTAATTTTTTTTTCAGAAATTAAATGTCTGTTTAAAGTTCATTCCCTCCTGCTGCAACTAATTGAAATGAGATTTGGTTTATCTTTATGACATGAAAATGAGATTGAGTTTCATAATAATAACAATAATGATAACTCTATAGATTTTAGGACTAGCAGTTAATAATTATAGTAATATGTGGAGATTAGAAAAGAGTAATGCAGCATAAACAGTCCATTGTTTTTTGTTGAGATACGGGATTAGGTATCAGTTCATACGGTTTTTCTGATTTTGTATCTGTTTCCAGTTCTCATTGAATTTTAGACAAGTGCATTAATTAATTTCACCCCAGTATCTGGTAGTTTAAGTAACCTTTTGTGAACTAGTGCTCAATCTAAGCCTTTCTAAACATGGATTTTTAAAAGGCAAAATTCTTGAAAAGCAAAAAGCTGAGGAATATAAACATTAATCAGCCATCTGTCACCGCCTCTCTCCTGGGGTGTATGATCAGAAATTGGCCTTGTGGGTGACTGGAACAATCTGAAGGTAAACCTGAAGTCCATCATTCCCAGATGGTGCACTGGAGTCGGGAAGGGACAGAAAGCATCCCTGCCCTGACCAGACTCTGCCCAGTGGTTTACATGCCAGGGTGGGAATCCTGGGGGCACTTCCCAGTTCTCCTTGAGGAAGGGTTTCTAATCCAAAATCTTTCAAACCTGTACAAGCACTGGTAGAACGAGCTCCCTTTAGGATTGCAGTGATTCTGTTGTGCCACAATCCACTGCCAGAGAAGAGCAGACTGTTCTGGAAATGTGTTTCTGTATCTATATGGGTATATGCTGACTATGTCTATAGGTGTATATATCTGTATACAAATCTACATATAAAATACATACGTGTATTTTAGTGATCACTCAAAATCATGTTTGTTATCCTTTGAACAATCCTAGAAGTTGTTTAACTGCTATAATTTTGGTTATTTCGTAGCTAATGCTGCTTATTAAAAGGGTAATGATTTGAGGAAGAAAAGCAGCAATATAGCCCTGCAAAATTAAAAGATATATTCCAGAGGAGAGCTACATGTTCATTTTCTTCATGACAGTTTCCCTTTTTTTGTTTTACCTGCTTTGGTCGTTTTTATTCACTGAAGTTGAAAGTCATGTGTGGACAACCTGCTTATGTGGAAAAACATAACCACGTGAATCATATTGCCTTTATCCATGATGAGATTTACCTTGTAATATAAATAACCCACTGATTGCAAAGGGCTTTTTGGGAAGTAAGGCAGTGTTTAAAGTCAGTCCAGGAAAATCAGTTCTGTAGTACTTTGAATTGTATCACTTTCTTTCTTATGACAGGAGTCCAAAAAAACCAAGAAGCCATTAAGCACAGCCCCTGGGTTTGTGTTTTAAATGATTTATGTCGTCTGTAGAAGAGATGGGAGAAAATCTGGCCAGTAGATTTGAGACTCCTGACACTTCAGGAAGTTCAGGTTTCTCAACCAAAACAGGAGATTAAAAAATCACCTTACAGCTCTCCATCCACAGTAGGTACAGAGCAGAACAGTGATGGTAAAAGCTCTCAGCACACTTAGATTTAGGAGCTTTTTACCTTGGGGCCATACCCCCACCCCGCTGTGTGCCTCAGAGGAGGGAGGCTGAAGGTTTGATCGGGATGGGAGTGAGCTGTCCAGGAAAGCTGCCCATGTGGTGTGGGCACGATGGCTTGGGGAGGAAGGGAATTGTCATTAGAAGTAGGGTCTCCAAGGGGGACTCAGCTGAGCCCTTTTGGGTGGGAATGGAAGGAATTAGTTGACACAAAGGACAATTGGCTGTGATGGCTCTTTCATATGGTTACGTTTTATTGTGTAAATGAATGTTTATCATCTCTTTTAAAATGCAGATTAAACACCTAGCACTGCATTTGGACTTGGGGAAGAAAACACCTCATTGACTCAACAAACCACTGCCCCTTCTTTTGAGCTCACGAGTTCCCCTGTGCCAGAACGTGTCTGGGCAATGTTTAATGTGTGTATTGCATAACCAAGTAGTCAGCGATGCTGCTGGCAGAGCTGAGGCATCAGAGGAGATGCAGGACAAACAGCACCTGGGCAGTGTCCGTGAGGATATAGACCTAAAGATCGCCCTTATTGCTGTGCACTGATTCCAGGGTGGGAATGAATGCACTGCCTTTGAACTGGAAACCAACCCAGTGTTTAATAGCAAGTGCTGCCTTCCAAACTGTGGGTTAGATTTTGTCTGTGCAAGTTCACTGACTTTAGTGGGACCAAGTAGCTTCAGCAGAATAAGGTTTTGCTTGAGAGAGTCTTTTACACATCCTGTTCTGCTTCCAGAGCTGCAATCTATCTGCTCTGGCTTTTCCTGCTGACTCATGGCAGGTTCAGTGAAGAAAAACTGTCTCTGTTTCTTCATTACCCCTGTGATTACCTTATAGCATGGACAGGTTGGCTCCAATCACCTCTCAGGGTGGTGAAAATTAGAAATTACTCCACTGTAGGGATTGGATGGAGAGACACTCCACACCTGTATCAGTGGGGGAAAAACCAGTGCTGCCATTTGCCAAATCACAGAATCACAGAATGGTTTGGGTTGGAAGGGACCATGAAGTTCCACTCCCTGCCATGGGCAGGGACACCTTCCACTATCCCAGGTTGCTCCAAGCTGTGTCCAAACTGGCCTGGAAAACTTCCAGGGATCAGGAAGCCTCAGCTTCTTTGGGCAATTTCTGTCCTAAAGGACAGAAATTAGCTATGAAGAGTTAAAAGAGGTTTTTAAGTAAGGAAATAGATAATTTGTTCTTTGCAATTTAGTTTCTAAATAACGAAGATGGCTCCAGCAGTCTGGAGGCTGAAGAATCAGGTCCAAATATTCCTCTTAAACTGCCCAGTTTAGGGGAATCAGAAGTGCTGTGCCTTCCTCACATCATTCCACAGCTTCTGTCAGCACTGCTTCCTGGAACATCCTCTTTTCAAGGATCGTGCTCAGTACCTTTCTGAATTCTTAAAAAAGTTTTTTTCTCTCTTTAAACCTTTCACCACCATCATCCCAGGAAGTTTTGCGGAAGAGGAGATTAAAATACTCCTGGAAACCTTCAAGTGGCCGGGCTGGTTTGTGTGGCAGCACATGAGGACCTCTCCGTCCCCTCCGAGCAGCCGCCAGCCCCCCTTCAACACGGGGCTCTCACATGAAGGGAGCACAATCAATAGGCCACAAGGGCAGCCCCAGAATAAATTTCCAAAGACATGTTCTTGGCTGTCTTCACAATAGGAGATATAATGACAGTGCTGACACGGAGTGGCACTGAAAGACTTCTGTAATAGGGCTGGTCAATTTTTTTCTGTGTTTAAAGGAAAATGAGGTTTTCTACTACGAATATTTTTCATGACAGGTGCCCACTTTCCTCTAAGCATGACAGTGTCTTGTTAAAACACAACACTCCAAAGTGATGTATTTAATTTGAAAAGGAATGTTTTTCATTTTTTGTTACCTGACAAGGAGAAGGAATTTTGCCAGGAGAAGACACTGAGGTAGATAGGAAAAAAAAAGACATAATTTTCTTAGGAAACAAATTACTGTTTTCTGTTTCACTCTGCCTTATACCTACACCTGTAGGAACCTGCTTAGATCCTGGGCATCAGTGATAACAATTTTAAAATGATGCCAATTTTAGGGAGCCTATGGGAAAAAAAGTATATTTAGCACAGGTAGTGCTACCCTCCTTCAGATCAACATTCAGGCCCAACTTAGTGTCTTCTGTGAATTACTCAATCCCCTCTTTGATAAAGATATTAAACAGGACTGAAAGTCTGTATTAAGTATTTTGGTACCTCCTGAAGAGATAAAGTTTGTTAGACAACGAAAAAATGGAGCCATTCGAATGACATCTGTCCCTAGCAGGTGATGCACAGATCAGATATTTATGAAAAGATTTGTTGAGACATACTGGACTCAAACTATGTGGTAAAGCTTTCAAATAATGTTGAAACACAGAAAATGTTGATCTTCATTATCCAAGGAGTGTGGCCTGGTCCTGTAACATGGTTTCTTGTCTCACAGTTTTAATACATTTAGACATGTTAAATCTGTAGGAGCTTACACAAAGAAAGAAACCTCTTTGGTGGCATTGCAAATACTCACCCACTAAACCAGCACTTTTGGCACATATTTAATAAGCCTTTGATCAACATGCCCTCAAATCACTAAGAATTTCCTAAAGGACAAAAATCTCATTATACTAATAATTTTTTAGTGCTGAGGTCCTCATATTCACGGAGATAAACATATTGTATTATTTTAACACACAGTTGAATTACCATAAATGTTTTTAAAGGATGACACCCCAGATAATTCATTGGATTTTAATTTCTCTTGTGATGTTTCACAGAAAAGGAGGCCTTTGTTTTTTCTGGTGAGCTGAGTGCAGGCAGAACGATTCTTTGATTTAGTGGCAGTACCTCAGGAGGCATCGCAGCATCAGTTAAATGCGCAAGGTAGCCCTTGGGGATGAATACAGCACTTATTCCTACCCAGCAAACCATGTCCTGCTTGGCAACAACCGCTGCCTGACTGACAGGGAGAAGCTTTTGATGTGTCAGCCCAAGGTGGCCGTGGTGGGGTTCCCTGAGCACCGCTCCCCTCCCAGTGTGGGGCGGTGTCCGGCGGAGCCGCGGCGGCCGCACCGACCCCGTGCGCTGGCAGCAGCCACTTCAAACATGGCCTCATGAATAGGGGCTCGTTTGACCCTTGACCACGAGCAGCCTCTAAATTGGCAGACAGAGAATCAGAGTAATTTGTATCATTTCAATTAGTTACTAGCTGCATAACAGGGAGGTCATGACTTTTTTGGGATGATTATTACCCATGGCAACCAAACTTCAATGTACCATCAGTTTCCAAATACTTTCACTTAATAAATGTAAGTTCATAAACAAGGCCCAATTGTTGGGGACACAACAAAGCCAATTATCTGCGCTGCTGCTGAGGGAGCGGAAGATGACATAACTTTGTCGGCAAAATCCTTTTTATTAGCAACAAGAGAAAAAAGTCCCTGATAAATGGCTTTAATAATGTTGGCTGAATGAACAGTATTGATCTTTGACTATGTAAAATGGCGAGGAAAGGCAAGTTTATATAAGAGCACTGTTGTTGTACTATTGAGAGCAGGCCGGTTTTGTTTCACAGTTTGTTCTGTGCACCAAAATTCTGAAATTCTAAAATCAATGTTGCCATTGTTGGGCCAAAACAGCACACCCTTACCACAGACAATGCAAAGAATTTCAAAATATAGATAGCTCCCTGATACATACAGATCGGATTGTAAGAAACATTGGGTTGTTTTTCCTTTCTGAAGAAAGGGCAGCTTGTTCCAGGGTGCAGACAATGGTGTGTCTACATGCCTGTGAAACTTCATGAACCCAGTGCAATAATTCAAGCCTTTGATTTGAAAAATGTTTTGTATGTCTTCCTCCACATCTGCAAATACCTCCACTTTCCCTTGATGCCAGCCAAGAGTTGTTAGCAGGCGAATGTTTTCCACTTGAGGAAGAAAAAAAAAAGTTAGGCACGTACATAAGTTTTGCTATTTGGCTTTTGTTTTTTGAATTAAAATAAAGGTTTCCTTCTTTCATGTCACAATCTATTAGCCACTGGGATACCTGGTATCACAGTTCTTTCCCCTTCACCCCTGCATTTGTAGCAGATTTGACGGTGTGTGGAAACCAACACAGGCACTGCGCTGTGACTGCGTCACCTGCAATCAGCTGGAGATGCTGCTGAGATTAATCATGACAGTAGGCAATATTTCCAACATTATTAGAAGAGAAACCTAATATTTTGGGACATCAGGGATCTCTGAGCTGTTGTCCATCAAACTGAGAACCTTCATTTTCTACTCCTTGGATGGGTAACCTTAAGTTTTAACCATTTCACAGGCAGCAGGTTCACACACACAAACGCAGGCACATTCTACGCTGTGCCACATGCAGGGAGTAAATCCTGAGTACTCTCTGGAGCTGCTCTCAGACACTTGCACAAACAGGGGCATTGTGGTCAGAACAAGACTCTTTCTCCTCTTTAAGTTGTAGTGAGCCGCTGTTCACTGCCTTAACTCACCCTTTTGGTCATTTGTTTGTAAATCTGCGGGCATTTGCACGACAGAAATCCAGGCACTCGTGTTTGGCAAACATCTGTCCATTCCACTGCATGGCTGCAAAGGGGAATTAATTCACCTTGCCAATGGCCTCTTAAATACAATTGTAATGAATCATATTTGAAGAATGCTTAAAGTTTGAGGCTTTAGGTTGTACAGAGAACCCACTACAATATTTAATGACTGTGGATGAGCTGTTTGGACTGCATCGTTTTGAAGGATACAGTTAAGGCAGCTTTTGTCTGAGGCTGAAGGAGTGCAATATCCACGTTAATGGGCTGGGAATTTTCATCACAGTTTTACTTTTTTCTTGCAGCTGTTGGTTGTAGGTCAGTGACATAAATTTTATTTAAGGCTTCGTCCCGCAAAACTTTATTATGGATGGTAGAGATTATTGTCAGTGATACTGGGCACAGCAGTAAGTGCAACCTTTCATGCTAAGGGCTTGCAGGGTCAAGCTGTGCTCTATTTGCAGGAGTAAGCAGTGCCTCAGGTTAAAAGATATGGGGGATCTGGCTCCTACACTTTAGGAAAATCTCTAAGACCGTGCACAGCATTGAGCACATTTAGTTCCTCATAAATGCAGTGGGAGTTGAAGGCACTCAGCACCTTCTGGGATTTGGCCCAGAATAATTGTTTTCAAATGGGACTGCAATATTTGATTTTAGTTTTGAAACAACTGCAGTCCTCAGTCAGACGGGAAGGCTGACATTGTTATGAAAAAAAAAAAAAGCAGGGATTTTGTCCTCCCTCAGCAGAGAGCCTGAACAATTGCCCTTTGATTTAGAAAGAAATCTCAGAGCACAAGTGAGCTGGACACTGCAGATCTGAGATGGATTTGCATGTTTACGTTCGAGCTGTGCCCGAGAAGCTGGTGGGAAAGAATCTCTTAAAACCACCACCACACCTTCAACAGAACTGCTCTGCACAATGAGTTGGGGCCTCCTCTTACACCTCACTGTGTTGCTCTGAGCTCAGACACAAAGGTGAAGGTGCTTCTGGAATAAACCAGCAGATCCTGTGAAGCTGTAACTAGTAAATTTCTTCTGTTCTCATTTGAAACATCATCCTGAGAGACACTGAGCTTCCTTGCTCTCCACAAACCCGCTGAGTGAAGTGCTGACACAGTGGCTTCCAGGCCATCTCCTCCACAGCTCAGTTCCTCTGGATTTCAGTGGCACACAGCCCCACTTGTAGCCCCTGAAGCAACTCAGGCTTCCAAGTTTGGCCCGGTATGGAGCTCAGCACCCTGCAGGAACCGCATGTACATCTCCAGAGACAGTGCACCTCATCTGGGATGGAGCCCTCAATATTCTCCCAGCATTCCCACACTCTGAAAGTCATCAGCAAACTCCATAAAGCAAAATGAGTGGTGAGAGAGCAAATAAAATCCATTCTCTTGTGTTCCATAATACCTTCCAAGGAAACCAACAACTCCTTCCTGTACCCTTTCCCCCCCTCCCCTCCATGATGCATTTCTCAATATTTCTAGAACCTTTTCACACTCCTTTGGCAGCTGATCCTATCCCACCTTATCCATCATCATTGCTGCCTTGAGAGCTGATTCATTTATCTCATTGCTTTAGAGCTGTCACCCAGAGCTTTGGATACATAGACCCAATTTCTTGGATTTGGTCTTTCATGTGGCCTCTTCCCTGCTGGCATCCACTCAATCATCCCCTGTGCCAGCTGATCTCCTGAGCTCCTCATACGTCATACACTTCTCAACCACCTGGTGGTTGCACACAGGATCTACTTTTAGATCTTTCTTTCCCCCCACATTCCTTGTTTACTGCCATATAATGCAGGATTCATCTTTTTGTGTCTTTGCAAGACTGTTTTTCCTTAATTACAGGCAGAGCACAACAATGCAGAAAAGTGATGGGTTTGTGTCCAACCTTCTTTATGTTAAGAAGGTTTTTCTCCTCTGGAAAATAATTTGATGCTTGTGAAATTCAGTTTTATTCTATGCCTCCTTTTCCTTGTTTCTTTCTTGCTGTCTTGATCCTAAATAAATTATTTACACTTCAAAATAATGTAAGTATTTATGTACTCTGTTCCCCACCATCCCCACAGGATCTGCCCTGCCTTGTACACCTGGGTGCTATCTTGGAATCACCTTTGTTTTTCACTACCCACAGGCCTGATTTTGTCAGAAGAGACTCTGCCATTCCGAGTTCCTTTCACCTGCTCTCCTTCCCACCAGCTCCAATTAATATTCCTTGCTGCAGGAAGCATCTTCTGCATATTCCAGCACCTTTTGCTCTCTGAACATAATTCTTGTATAACTCTTGATATGATAAGTCATACTGGCCAGAGTTAACCTTATTACTAGAGATGTACTGAGCAATCTTGCAGTCACGAGATACCAGGGATATTTCAGTAATGGGAAATCTGCTTCCCATACAAGATTGATTTTAGTGATGACCTTTAGCTGGAATGATACCTGTAAATTCTTATCTGCATTAATTTCTTGTTTTCTCTTGTCACATGCTGTCAGTGTATGTGTATCTTGCAGATATGAAGTATTAAGAGCCAGCCCTGTAACAGACTGTGAGGACCCAGAGTTATTGCAATGCACTCAGCTTTACTGGAGTGAAGTGTCTGGGCTCCTGTACTGCCCCTAGGACACAATGCTTAAGAAAAATGAAAATCCTGATACTGACTTTTCTGTTATTTACAGACTGAGAATTCTTTCAGAGCATCTTCATGTTTTCTTAATGTGACTTAGTAAGAAATACATGGCCGCAGTACTCAGTTTGCTAAAATCAGGGTTTGAAGCAACAAGATTAAATTGGAAGACTAAAAAATAGGCTTTCATTTTTCTAACATCACATTTTCTTCCAATATGCTTTTTGTGGCATCTCAGTCAAACAAGGTAGTTGGGATTCTGTTTTTTTCCTTCTGCTAGATTTTGTTGTCATTGCGGGTAAGCTTGAGTTCATTAAACTGTAAAAATGATCCATGAATTGGGGTTGAATATTCCCCTCAAAGATGGATTACAGCTCACACAGTAAGGTATGCTTGTTAGAGAAATCAGTGGGGAGGTCCTGTGGCCATTGTTATGCAAGAGGACGGTCCCCTTTGACCCTAAAATATGTGTGTGTGTAGAGATGAGAGGACCCTTACTGTGTCTTACAGAATCTTTCCACCATTAATTAATTTTGGAGACCTTCTGTGGCAATCAGCTCCCTAGTGCTCCTTTCTGTTTGCTGTGGATGATATTTGTATGATGTTCACTTAAACAAATTAACAATTTAAACTTCTGCTCCCTTATAGATGATCATCATATGAGTGTCTTATTGTCTATAACTAGGATACAAATGGCATTACAGATAATTTAGTAAAGCAGACACCCCATTTCCCTATTGCTGAAATGATTGCAAAGGAATCTCCCCATTCCATAAGATGATCATCCATGAAGAAATCTGTCCCTTCCATCCTTTAAACTTTCAGGGTCAGAGACGGTTCTTTATAAAGCATCTGATGGCCTTCTCTTATATCATGGAAAAAAGTGCTCACAAAGAAGACCTAATTAATAGTGTGGACATGCTGTAGTAAAAATGTTTGCTCACTGCCTAAGATTGGTCAAAAAATATCTAGAAGGGAATGGAGAATCATCTTCAACTTTCTATCAGTGCTGGGAGCCATGCTTGTCTTTGACCTTCTAGTCAGTTCTAGTTGCTGCATTTTGAAAAAGTTATAGCAGAAATATCAAAGGGCTCCAAAAGAGCAATATATACTGTTGGAAGCTTGAAAAGCTCATGCATTGTAGGAGCCAAGCTGTGGTTTCTGTGCTCGGTTCACCAAGAAGGTTGATGTTATTTGTTGTGTGAAATGCAGCACGGTAGGAGAAATGGCTGGGTTAACTTTTGTCCCGGTATCCAAACGAGGGAACCGCTGCATGGATGTAATGTTTCGAAAAATACAATGTCTTAGGTTATGGAGTTCCCTGTCACTAGGCAGTGAGGCAGAAACAGGACAAAAATAAAGGTTTAGGCCATAGTGTGAAGAAAAGAACATCTGTGGATACATTAGGTAGGGAAGAAATATATACCCTCTTAGTTCAGAATAAAATCAGCTGGCATCAGGAACATCCCCAATGGGTGTCTTATTGCATAACTGTCCGTTATAGGGGTTTTATATCTAGCACTAGATGGACCATTGGTCTGATTTAGTATTGAAACTCCTCTCCTTCTTCCATCATTTTCTCCTAGGGATACTTCCCATCAAAGTCTGCAATGTCATTTGAGTTAATTCATTAATTTTCATTGTCTTCTTCCCTGTCTTAAGCTGGGTGCACTGACAAATCAATTACGGTCTCTTCCCACGGCTGAACCTCCTTCTGGACGCCCCTGGAAGGTGTTTGTCACTGATCCACCTCCAACCTGAGCTCTGGGCTGAGGAGCCAAACTTGTCCACGTAGGACCCTCTCTGTGCTGGTGACTGCAGCAGCTGAACTCCATTTCCCACCTGATTCTGTCTGATTTTACTAAGGTTCTCCTTGTATTTATTTCTCTTGCACGCTGCAAAGAACTTAGCTCCTCCTTTTCTGTTTATCCTTTAATAAGGTCAATAGAAATCTTTCATTTTCTTTTTCATTCTCTTATCTGCTTCATTTCTTCCTCCTAATTTCACCAGCTGTATGAAATCCATTTTTCTACTGAGTGAATATCACAACATTTTATCCTGGAAAACCTATTTGTCTCCAATAGGAACTTCCCAAATGACGTCACAATACACAACTATGTCCTTGTGTATTTTGTTGTATTTAATTTTTGAAGTTGTGCATTATATGCACCTGACTTGCTGCCAGCATGGGACAATAGGTAATACAGCAAAACTCCAGCAGAGGTAAATTGTTCTCCTCTGATCTAGTGATGAAATTCCTGTCACATTTTTGCCTAAGTTTGCCAAGATCAGCTTTATAATTTCATGTTAACAAAATCATGGGAAGTGAAAGTAAAACCAGAAGCTGAGGGAAAGGAGACTGGGTGTGGAACTGGAAGAATAGGGCTTGTTATGGCCAAAAAGGAATGTGAGAACATCATCACCTAAACCCAGCTCCTTGTGAACCCTATGAATTTTTCCTCCAGCATTTCTCAAAGCCTGGGTCCCACCTCGCAGGGTGATCCAGTGCAGGCAGTGACAGGTCTCTGCTCTGATACATCTTTAATCATCAGGGATTGCTTTCCCTCTCCTTTGGCAGCCAGGCTCTCTTACTGTCAGTTTCTTACCAGGTTTCTCCTGGATCTTGTTGTTTTACCTCTCTGGAGTTTTAGGAATGGCAGGAATATCCATGGCCACCAGTGCAAGCTTCTGTCAACTCCAGGTCTTCCTTAGCCTCATGAACTTTCCCCCAGGTCCTTGAGTGCTCTGTGACACAGATGGATTCAGGATATTGTAGTAATGGAAAGCATCTTCTTAAACTGCTCAGAACACAGTGAGTGACTCAGTTTTTTAAATGCCTTTAATCCATTCTCTCCAGCTGTGGATGGTGACCAGCCCTCTGCATCCTTTCATCAGCCAGCCTGATGTGACATCATGAGAACGTGCTGACTTCAAGTGTTGACCCCCAGAGCATAAATCTCAGGGGTGTCACAGCACAGCCAAGAGTGAGGAGCTGAAGGACACGGCTCAGGTCATGTGGCCAGGTCACATCGCCAGGGGCTACAGGAAAGGTCTCACCCCTCAGTGTGATTTGCTTACCCAGCTACAGTGGAGCCATAGAAAACACAGGTGCAGGCACTTGGGTACTGAGGCAAAGCTCCCACGTCAGAGTGTGCTAATTGTGCCTTGAGAGGTTATCTCTGATTGGCTGCCAGAGAGACAAGGGCCCAAAAAGTGCCGTCAGAGGGTAATTTGGGAAAGCATGGAAGATCGAAGCACTCTTGGGATGTGATCTTTCATCTTTCACCTGCCTCCCAATCCCCCTGTCTCACCCAGGAGCACAAATCCTGCCTTGGGTTGAGGTGTTCTGTGTGTTGGGTAACATCAGGACCAGAGCAGCCCCCACATCACACCCTGATGCAACAGTGCATGGAAAACAAGGCTTTAGCTTTATTTACACTGCTTTCAGGCAATAAAGAAAACTGAAACACTGTGAGGATCCCAGAATGTCCAAGTTTCTGTGTCAGATCTACAGGCAGCTTGAGACCTACTAATAACCCTTGGTGTTAGGATGGCAATATATGTGGCGATACCCCCTGCACAGTACATCCCCTTCTCTTACTTTTCCTTTTCTTGGAGTCTCTAACTTGAGGGCTGAGTCCCTCAGCCCTAACCCAGCCTTCAGAATCTTCGGTTCCCAGAGAACCTGGCTGCATGTTTTCAAAGCCATTTCATCACCTTTTTACTAGCCAGTATTTGAGAAGAAAGGGAAAACACCCAAAGCAATAGGCAAAGAACTACTCTGAGCTATTTTTAAAAATCTCTTTGAATATTTCAGGCTTTCTTCACATTGCGTTTGCTTAATCACTGCCACCAGCTGCATTTGGAGCCTCCAAGATGATGGCCAGATCCAATTTAACATCTCTGGAAGACTCTGCTTTGTGCAGCGCTGCTGGGAGTCCCCTTTACTATCACACAGCCTGCTAGAGCCTTCATTTAGCAAGCTGTGGAGGAGCTTGCATGGTTTTTGTGCCACAAAATGTGTAATTCACACAGAGGGGCAGAGCTGTGGCTGCCCAGGTGCTGCAGGCTCCAGCACCCCGTACTGCGATTAATAGTTTGCTGCTCTTCCAGCAAAATTGTGGCTCTGGGCTTTGTTCTATTTTTGTGCTCATCCTATATGCATCTGTTCTCACTTTATTCTACATCCTGTTGCCATCCTCCTGCTCATCTGTCTCTGCCATCTTTAGACATCTTCCACTATCGGGTTGACACCACTGTAAATTCAGTGCCATCAAAGGAATTACTTCTGAGTTATGTCAGTAAGTGAAGACTTCGGGCCTTTGTTTTTCTCTCACACCCACCTTTCTTTTCTTGCCATGTGCAATTGGACCTCCTCTCAAGTGTGGATGTGCACTGGTCATCAAAATTCTTTGCCATCAAATGCCTCTGTAAAGCCATTAATGGCCTTATCACCCTCTGTCTGGGTGTTCTTTTCTCGAGGGTCAGGGCAGTACAGGACGGAGAGGATGATCTGAGGAGGGGCCTGTCTGAGAGAAAGTGCTGCTTGGTCCCAACCTGGCCCTCAGATGAGTGAGGAAAATTGTATTCCATGGAATTCAGTGGGGCACGGGCTGCTCTCAGTCCTTTCAGTCATTCTTGCTCTAGCATGTATTGGCCTTGTGTAAAATTTGGTAAAATAATAAAAATGTTCCACTTAGATAAATGCTTGATAAATCAGTGGCTCTTAAAGTGGTATTTCCTTGTGCCTGCTACGAGTTTATGATGTAGTCACATGAAAAAAAAGAAACAGAATATAAAATGTGAAAACTCTGTCTGAAGAAGGTCCAATCTGTCATCACAGGATACACTAAAATTTCCTTAACTCTTGCCATGATCACAAAATCCCCTCTCTAAAATTCTGACATTTTCTCTCCAACAGCAAACAAAGGAGAGCAATATGCACGAGAAGGCAGTAGGAAGCCTGAAGCTATTAGCATGTCATTGTCAAAGGCAGAAATAAAAAACACAAAAGTTAAAGGATTCTGGAATATAGCAGAAATCTCCAGACATGAGTCAGACACTAAAAATGCCCAAACTCATTTAAAAAGCTCTTTGTCACAGTCCAAAAAAACAACATTTTCAGTGTTTTTCCTTTTGCTTTACATCCCGCTATTGCAAGTACATGGCTAATTATGATCTGAATGATATCTATTATTCCTGTGTCCTTCTAGATCGAGCCGGATGTGTTCCAAATATGGCCACAAACATATTCCAGTGTCCAGTAAAATCAAAAGAATAAGATAATTCTGTTTTAAGGGTTAATGGTATTCACTCCCACTCAGTTTGACTCACTGGACAAAAGCTCCAGTGTGCCTATTCTAGGCAGCTGTGCTGAACAGTAAAGATTTGGAGTCCTTTGTAGGCTGGAGAAAAAGAAAGCCTTTGTAAACTTTTTATTTAGTATATTCTACCAAACACCCATGCGTAACAGTTAAAACATTTGGAGTTGCAACAGGCTAAGGAAAGTTTGCGCAGATAAACAGAGTTATTCTAAATTTTGTGCCTACTAAGGTCTGAATCACAAAGTCTCATTGCATTTCATTTAAAGTGTATGTGCAAGGAATCAGTTTTCTTACCAGGGCCATTGTGCCCTTTGGGCTTTGTTTAGTCATGTTAAAAATGTTCATACGAAATAGAAAATCATGTACTGTTTGAATCACGATGTTTGCAGTAATTTGGGAGTGCTCACACTGCAGAGCAGCACGGTTTTTATGCAGGTATAATTCTCTTTCCTTCAGTGCTGTTGTTCTTGGGTTGTACTGGTGAAGAGTCAGGCCCACAGGCACTAAAAAGCAAACACATGCAGGCATATTCTTCCATCACCTGGATATATCCCTCTGAAACAAAATCAGCTTTTACAATACTCTCTCAGCCTTTGCGTGCCTCAGCACTTCCCCAAAATCCTGGCTAGGAAGGCACTGAGGTACTTAAAAACAGAGACAGCACAGCAGAACTGCAGGAATCCGGCTCCAGGGGGATTATAAACCCCCATGGATTGATGCGGGTTTGCTCCCTCCACCACAACCTAAAGAACCTACAGCCAGGACCATGGACATGTTTTAAGGCCAAAAAAAAAGATGGATATGGTTATTTTCATCATTCAGTCATAAAAGAACGAGGGAGACAAAGAGTTGGGAGGCAGGAAAAAGCCTTTTCATCCCACTGCAACCTTCACCTCCTTCAGGAGATCTCTGCTCCCAACAGGAGCATCCAGGGCTTGCTGGGCTGGCTAAGGCTGGGTCAGGTGTGAGGTCAGTCCCTTCACTTCTCTCTCCACTCACTATTTCACAGCCCATTTTACCAGCTGTACTATTATTTCTGTTGCAAAATGTTTCCCTTCCAGCAGCTGCCTGCTGCGCTGGGAACTGAATGGTGGTTTTTCCTATTCCAAGGAAGGCTGTGTTCCACCGGGATCCAATGGTTATTTCCCAGTTTTTAAAATGTCTTGAGGAATAAGGATGTCCCAGAAGTGGTTTCCCGTGTAATAAAAAGCAGTGAGGAAATTGCCTATGTTTTGGGGTGACGATCAAATCCCGAAGATCATACTCTGTTTTCTGTCAGTAAAATTCCTGTTAACTGGATCAGGAGTTTATTTCATCAGGACTGTCAACATTTTGTTCAGAATTCATGATTCAGGCCATAACTGAAGTAAGTGTTTAAGCACATCCCATGGGAATAACGTAGTTCTCTTGCTTTAGCTTAAATATGTGTTTAACACAAAGTACATCCCTGAATGCCACAACTTGTTGTTATTTGGCCACTTCTCAAGTTCATCAGATTGGTACAAGACTTAAACCTGAGCTTTTGAAGTAAAGCTGCATTTTTAATAAGCTGCCAAAATATTTGCTAACTTTTGAAGGAAAACCCCTCATATGTTCTCTGGGTATTGAATAATCTCAGTCTTGTTAAAGATTTTCCTACTTTTACAGATATAAATATTGCCCCTTCCAGGTATTTCAGTCCATATATAATGTCCTTCTTCACTGTGTTTATTAAAAGCACAAAAGATGAAGGCACTTACTTAAAAACCCTATTAAAAGTATATGTGGTGTTATTCTAGTTGCAATTATCTGAGGAAGAGTTGTGCTTCCTTTTCAAACTGATCTTGATGTACAGATTTGCCAAACTATTTGAAAGCTACAGACACTTTAGCATTCATGACACTATTATTCACTGCCATAAATCTAGATCAGATATGTGCTGTCTGAATTGATAGTGGGTATTCTGCCTGAGAAAAATGTGTTCCCCTTTAACTTTTAGCAGTGACATTGCTTATGTTACATCACTTTTCATGTTACTGTGCATCACATTGGTCAAAGATGTCGTTATTTATAGTGCAGAGATGGTGTCACTATAATTAAGGTTGTGTTAGGGTTTATATTACCTTATAAAAGCTCTATTTCCAGGACCTTCCAACTCCATAACGAAATCCATTTTGGGTGTGAAGCTTTCAGTTGGGGAGTGGAAAAAAAGAAACATTTGTGATTTCAGTGGGCGATGGCCTCTTGTCTTCCACTTTGGGCCCTGCTTGTGTGACTTGGAGTCACTGCACATTCTGTGTGGTTTTGCTTTCATCTGACATTCATTGGGGCAGATTCTTGCTTTTCATATTTTCGAATTAACAGACAACAGGGGCAGTGTGGGTACACTTTGTGAATCTGGGAAATACCTGTTCTTGTATTTAAGACCTGTGCCAGCAGGCTCAGGAGCTGATCAAAATCAGGTCCTCTGGATGCTGCCACTGTGCAAATAAAAATATGGGGTGAAAGAGAGGGTTTTTTAAAGTAAGGATTAGCTACAGCTTATTTAAGACAACTCTCAGTTTGGAGTGGTTCATCACAAACCAGACATACTTAAAATCATAAATGTGTTGACTAAAAAGATCAGATATTTTCTTTATAGACTAAGTGTAGAGCCAATGTTTGAGTAATCCCTTTTATTGGACTAACTGTACACTATTGACAAACCACCTGCCTGGGTATAGGAATCCATTCTCGGAGCCAACCCCTTGCTGACCTGCAGGGGAGTTTTGTGTATCCCGACAGCCAGACTGTCAATATTGCTGCGTTAGTCCAATAAAAGGGATTACTTGAAACTTGACTCTAAATTTTCTCTCACTGGTAAAGGCAAGTAATTAAAAATATTGAGTTGTGTAAGAAGACACACTGTGTGCTGTGATGTGCTAATAACCAACTCCTTCCACGGTGATTTGCTGTATTGGTTCCAGTGTACACAGTGGATAAAAACAAGTGGGAAATTTCAAAAAAAAGTTCATCAAACTACAGCCCATCTCTGATTTCCATGTGATTAGCCAAGAGAAATATGCAAATAGGCAAAAATTGCAAAGAGTTAAACATCCTTTCTCCTTCCAGGAATGGACAGATCAGATGACATTTCCAGCAAGGCTTTCAAGCAAAATTCTTACTCACATACTCGTGCCATGTAGTGGGCTGCTCCCTGACCATTCCCTCTGGAAACCTCAAAACTGCTCACATAGGAGGAGGCTCCTCAGTAGAAATAAAGGGATCCAAGCACATGACACCTAAATATTATGGGTTTGGCTAGGACTCTGTTGTAAACAAGACAGAGTTAGTACAAAAACTACTCTTGTGTTTCAAGCCCTCCAGCACGGAGCCTGTCCTTTTGTTCTTGTGTCTGTAATATCCCAGACCTCTGGACCAGGAGCTGAAAGACCTTTGTAGTACCCTTGTTTCTTAAGGACACTTGTAAAACTGGGAAAAACCTGCTCCTCTGCTCAGCAGACAATTTTCAGCTTGAACCCTTTACTTTATAGTACATTGCAGCTGCCCTGTGCAGATTGGGAATATGCTCAGTGTTCCACCCAAGCCCAAGCCTGGATTTTCCCAGGAAGACAGATGAGTTTGGGCTTCCCGGGAGTCCCAAATCCCTCCCCAGTTCAGTCAGCTAATGTCCTGTGAGGCAGTGTGGTAGCATTTCCGTCTGGAAAGATGCCCAGGCAATGCCTGGGGTTTGTGCCATTCCACCCCGGTCCCTCCCTATGTGCTTACAGAGGGCTGTTGCCATCACAAGATCCCCAGTTCTGCTTGGGAAGAGGCTGGGAGGTCTCAGCCACCCGACTCGTGCAGGGGACACACCCCGAGGGTCTGGTGGCCACTGCCTGGGCATTGCCAATAGGCCAATCCCACCTGAGGGTGCAAACTGCCCACAGTGCCAGGAATCCCATCCTGGATGTGTGCTGAAAGCAGCAGGTTGGAACTCCGTGAAAGCAGAACCCGGAAATTAAAGCTGTCAGACTTGGGGAAAGCTGGATTTGATTAGAGCTTTGCTGCTCAGGCCATTTTCTTCCAAAGTCCCGAAGAAAAGCCAGCCTTGTTTGTGCCACTCTCACTCACTGTGGAGCAGAAAATGCTCTTTCAGATGGAGTCCCTGACTGACAATTTTTGGCACCCAGTTCATTCCCGTTGGCAGGAGCGGAGAGCAGGAGTGGCGAGCATCGGAGTCAGTGCTGCACTGCAGAGGGCTGTGATTAAAAGAGGACAAAATGTTTCGATTCTCCCTCTTGTTTTATTACATATGACTTAATCCGTGTTCTCCCCCCTTCCCCATTGCTCCTGGAAGGTGAGGGAAGTGCACATATTTTTTGTTTTACTGGCTTTATTTACTTGGATGCTTCAGGATACTAAGTTATGACAAATTCTTCTCTACAGTAGCTTTTGGCTTCCTTCTTCTTGGAACTCTTTAGACCTTTGAACTGCTGCCATTACAGCTGCCTCCGAGCCTGTCATGTGGCTGTTGAATTGAGCTTTTGAGTGTGCCTCTGCACTGCTCTCATTCCTGACTGGTGTACTTCTAACAGTATCATTGTTTTGAATGAAATAGCACTTCTGTGCCAAAAATGGAGGTTATTTCTCCACAGCACATTCTGGGCAGGCAGGCATTCAGTCTGCCTGCTCTCCAAGACAGCTGAGAGCTCTGCAACCACATGAACACAGTATTGAGCCTGACTAAATAAACTGGATTTGTGTTTGGGCAAAAGTTGTCTTGAAGCACTTGGCTGATTCATGGCACAGTCAGAAGCAGCTGGTCTCTTCTAAGAATATGCAGGATGGGTATATTTTAACCAGTGGGATTATTTATTATTATTATTATCATTATTATTATTATTATTAGCAGCATCATCATCATCACCACCACAAAATACTTCTATGCCATTAATAACTCTGATGGAATAGGCATTTCAATGTGCATTCCCATAGACTGAGAACCAAAATGCTAACACACCTTAATCCTGCAGACATTTGCACATATTTTTAACTTTTTGCAGAAAGCAGTTGGCTGAATGATCTTACACAGGTGTGTGACAGTTTTGTAGATGGGGACGTTCAGAGCTCACTGAGGTTGGGCTTTGTTTCCAACACACACATATATAAAGGCAGTAAGTAGAGCCTGAATTAATGCAGTAGCAGCATTATCTCCAGCCAAAAACCACTCATAAAAGATCATTTGGTTGCAAAAGCCTATTAACAAAATTTTTTATTGTTTAGGTAGGGCCTCTCATCAGTATAACTCGAGCAAATATCCGTGGGAAAAAGCAGCAAAAATGTGTCTTGAGTGCAGTGAGTTAAACACACAGAGGCTGTGCTGCAGCAGCTCTCAGTAGGACAAATTTCAGAGACAGAGCTGGGGGAAACAATTGCTACCTGATGTTTTCTACAAATGCCACTTCAGAGGTGAATCCGATGGCCTACAAGACTGTGCTTTTTTATTCTCTTTGAAGTAGGGGCATTAAATTAAAACTGAAGCAACAGAACACTTAGCACTCAAGCTGGAAAACACATGATGAGCTTAAAAATAATGTTGAGGGAAAGACAACGGAGAATAGAAGAGGCTTTGTATCGTGTTCGACTTAGTTTTCAAGCAAAACGAAACATCAAAATATTAGAACACAGGCACAAAACCTCATTGTCAGTAAAACTAATTAGCGTTCTGCTGCTTAATGCAAAAGCCTACATGATGTCTTGACCTTTTTTACACATTGTGTCTGAGGGTGTGCAATAAAACAGAGGGAAGCACAGAGTGCCTCCAGCCAGCCCCAGAGGTTTTCTTCCTCACGGAGTTCAATGGATCCCAACAATACAGGCTGTGTACGAGCCCCTTTTTAAAGCCTGGTGATTTCTTAGAGCTTGAGCCGGTGAATTAACGGTGCCCCGCTGGCAAGAGCTGCTCCCCAGGCTGATTGCCATTCCACAGTCCTGGGTTTTTAACAGCGTACATGCAACAAAGATTCAAATATCTTGGAGAAGTAACTGCCTATGGGGCATTCCCATCAACTCCTCACTCCTTGAATTTGTCTGTATCTAGTTCCTCTTGGAAACTGATAGCCAAATCTGTTCTATCTTGGCCACATCTTGGAGAAATGCTGACCTCAGTAATACTTTGCTACAGGCTCATACAGCATCTCCTCTGACAGCAAAAGGAGCCCAAAAACCTGTTAGAATTCGGGAAACACCTTTTACTGCACTCTTCTCTTTAAAACAGAAGTTTAAGTCAGTCAAAAGTCACTCTTAAAGCAGAGCAAAGACCCTGAGTCTCTTGCTGGCAGCTCAAAATCCTTAACTTCAGCCAAAGTCACTGCTGGATATGCAGGTCCCTGAACTCTGGATATTTCCATTAAAAGCACTTAGGCAGATTGAAACAAGCTTAGGTTAAAATTTCCGTTAATATTTGGGGTTGACCCAAATGGGCCTCTGTTGAAATAATTAAAATTCCCAACCAAGCACAAAACTCCCATTACTCCACTGCCATTTGCAAGAATTATGACTCTAAGTTTATAAAACGTGAAACAAGTAAATGTGGAACAAGTAAAAGTGATTTTTAAAAGTGATTTTGAAAGAAAGGAAACAAGGAAGGTGAAGACAAGATGAAAATTACTTATTTTTGCTCATCAGATAGAAGAGAGACAGGAAACCTTTTACAGAACTGAGAATATGTTTTTTGTACTAATACAAAATTTGTTCCAAGGTTTTTACTGGTACAAGAAATCAGAAATGTCCTACAGAGACCAACTTGTCAAAGTAGAGCGAGCAAATTGCCCATTTATTTGAGCAAGACACGTTAGAAAAACTGTCAGAAAGCATGTAAGTCAGGCTGGGAAAGGCACAGGGATTTTCCTTGCTTGGGCTACTGAAATATTCCACTAGAGGGGTTGGTTCTGTGTCTGGGAGAAAGGGGAGGCAGAAAGAAGAATCATCCTACAGTGTCAGAAAAGGTTAAAATTGAGGGGCTGTCGTGTGAGTTACAAAACATGCAGAGCCCCTTCCCAAATTCCTGAGAATCTCTCTACTGTATTTTGGAGCACAAAATGTGATTGAATGAAGATAAAACAGGACAAGAGGACCTGGGGAAAAAGGAGACGCTGATACAGGCAGAACACGGAGTGGGAGATGGAGAAGTGCTTTGGTGTGACCACCTACAAAAAATACAGGTGTCCAACGAGCAGAGTTAGCTGACAAATTCTAGCCTGAGTAAAATATTCATTCTCACCCGTGTGCTCCTGCTGTCACTAAATCCCTTCTTGTAGCTTTTCCTTGCATGTCAGGATCTGATTGTACAAAGAGGGGGATTCAGGTGTCAACTGAAGCGTCCAGATTTGAGAAGGGAGCTGGAGCTGTTGTTGTATTGAGTGACAAACACAACCTCAGGCTTCTCCTTTCTCAGAATTAACACCCCAGGTCACAGAGTCTGAAGCTGACCTCCACAGAAGATAATATTTTAAATTTTATGATCTAGTGGGTTGAAATCAAACATTTGCTAATTACAAAGGTACTGCAAGTCATGCCAAAACCTCTTTTTGTTGTCTGGAGAGTTATAACAATCCTTTTCTGGCAGTTAGTTTTAAGATCATTAAATGATCCTCATTTGCAATATATTTGCAGAAGATTACAGCCCATCTAAATTGACCCTGAAGGAAGACTTATTTCATTAATGGGCTGTCCTGTGCTAATGCATAAAGCTAGAAAAATATATCTATTAAATTCTTAATGTGTAAATGATGTTTCTGGCTTTCTTCTTAATTACAAAGCAAAATGAGCCTGAAGTGCACTCCGTCTAGGAAAAAATGATCAATTTAATCCATCTTCCAAGAGAAAACTTTTTCAGCGAGTTCCAAAATCCCAGCTATTCTCAGCTAAGGCTGGAGCCTTATTGCTCTGTTCAGAAACACAATAAAATGTGCCAACACAATTTATTTTTTCCCTAGATTCCAATGAACGGAGTTTTCTCACATCAGTTTAGTTTACTCGCTATCTGTTAAATTTTTGAGGAAAAAGCCTGTGCAAAACCTGGCTGAGCAGTGCTTTGGAGATGAGTAATGCCGGGAGATTATGGGTTGATGGGGTATATGCAGAATATTAATACAGCCCATAGAAGCAGATTTACAGTACAAATGGCTGTGCAATGTACTCTCTGCACAGAACCACCTCATGTGCTCTGCCTCTCAGCACACCACAACTTGCAGACAAAAAAAGCCTTATTAGGGGAAGGGAAGGCTGTAAATCCATACCAGTAATTTAGATGGGGAAAGGAAGGCAACAGAAGAGTCAAAGTGAACATCAGGAAATTAATTCTAAGTTAGTGTTGCACTTACATCAAGCAAACCATGGGCAGTGTGGAATCGAGGGACAGCACTCCTGTCACTCCGAGCACCCCGGGGTCTCAGTGACAAGTGTCCTCCTTGCTGACATGTGTAATCTCAGACATGCCTGCTTTGGCCACTGCCCTCAATGGCTGGGCACCTTTTAGATCCCCTGTGTGTGTGTGTGTGTGTTGGCATTTCACTCTGGGCTGGTGACATTTAAAGTGTCCGGTTTACACAGCAGAGTAACAATATTGTAATGAGGGACTTTAGAAGTCTGCAGATGTGAGTAAAGAGCAGGAAAATTTTCTGGTGCATGTCCTGCAAGAAGTTGATTGCACCTTCTTTAGGTTTGTAGTATGTTCCTGTAGCTGACCAGGATGCATTAAAGACAGATCC
The DNA here is from genome assembly GCA_013400235.1 of Oriolus oriolus. Lineage (NCBI taxonomy): Eukaryota > Metazoa > Chordata > Aves > Passeriformes > Corvidae > Oriolus > Oriolus oriolus. Next base: position 643,760 of record VXBT01012507.1, read on the forward strand.
TGTGTAAGGGAATATCTGCTGTGTCCATCCCGGTGTGCTTAGGAGCCAGGGAAGAATAACAAACCTCTTCCTGATGTGTAGGGGCTTCTTGGAGAAGGCCCCGCTGGTGACTCCCTCTTGTTTGTGCCCAGCTGCTCTGTGAGGAGGCTCTTCCCTGATTCCAGGGCTTCAGCCATTGGGAGTGAATTCCCATTTCCCCTCTGGTGTCATAAGCAGGCACCAGAGAACCAGAGGGCACCAGTCACCGCAGGTATAGTGAACACAGAGGAGGAACTGGGCTCAGTTTTGGCCTAATATCTGATAATTTTGATATCAAGTGCCCAGCATGATCCTTCCTTCCCAAGGCATGGCTCCACCAGCTGATGGCTCCGTTTGTCCTACAGAGTCGATCCCTATGGGAACGTTCCTCCCCTCAGACACACACTTTCCTCCCTGACCTCAGTCCTTTCCCTCTGCAATGAGGTTTCCTCGTTATGTTTTTCCTTCCAAGCTCCCTGAATCTGCCAAGTATTTGTTGTGGCCACCATGAACATGGACTGGAAGCAGCAACAATAACATCAGCAGCCATAATATCAGCCAGATGACATCTTCCTTTTTTCCTTTCACATTGCTTTTGTCCTGGTGTTGGCACTGCAGAACAACTGCTTGAACCTGGAAGTGATGGAGTTGGGTGTGTTTTGTGCACAAAAATGTTTCAGGAGAAGCTGTCCAGCTCTGGTTTCTGTTGGCAAGGGAATGAGCATGGCTTGGATCTGCACTGATATCCGTGTTGGGCTGTGCTGCAGGGATTCTGCTGTAGATGTGGTGGACTTGTGTCCAAACTTCAATTTCCCTTGTGGGCAATGCCTGGTGCAACTGCATCCTTGAGAATATTAGGAATCTATGGGTCATAGATCTGCCAGGATTTAGTTCTTTCCATAAAAGCAGATATTTGAGGAATTTCTTCCTTCAGTTGAGTATTTATGTGATATTCAGCACCTTCAGTATGTAATTATAAAACAAAACCGGAGTTCTATTATTTCAGACAGCAAAATCTACTCCTGCTTTGAATTCAAGCCTCCTGAAGTCTCAGTTTTATTTCCAATTTATTCCCACTTATTATTGCTACCATTCCACTTAATGAATTTGATATTTAATACTTTATTCACACATTTTATTTTTGCACCAATTACAGGGAAGACAGATACATTGTTCTTACAGATTTCTGCGATCTTCAAGGCATTTTTTCCTCTTGCATTTTTTTATTTCTTAAAAAATAACAATCATCTTGGTATTTAAAGAGAAAAGCAGCAAGAGCAACATTCTTTTAATGTTTAGGGTGTATTTAAAGGGACGTTTTTACTTCTATTTGCAAGAAAAACAAAAACGGTGATGTCCTTGATAGGTCAAATGAAGTGTGTGTGAAACTGAAGAAGTCCTGCTATAACCATGCCAGCGGAAATGAAAATTATACCACTCATACTAACAAGTACATTTCCAAAGGGGCTGGAGGTATTAGGAGACTCTAAACAGATGCCTCTGAACTTAAAATACACTTAATTCCAAAGGCTTGTCTTGTAATTAATTTAGCCAGCACAGAACCTATGAAGAGAATGCAGGGCATAGCACAGCGTTACTCGGCATCCCCAAACTTCAAGGAGCATAAGGACGAGTCATTTAATTTAAAAAAACCCCCATTCCCACTCATTTTTCACGTTCGTTTCCATTAGGACCATAGTGGCAAACATCAAGGAAAACATTCTCCAATTTATAGCTTAATCTCCTGCAAGAAAAATCTCCATCTGCTATAAAAGGAAAGAGCACACATAAGCCACATCAAAAGGATATCACTCATACTTCAGTTTCAGTTTTTATTCCCATTAACCGGGGCTGCTGGTATGTAAGTCTGCAAACGACCCATTGAACAAGTGGAGCTTACTCTGACTGTTTTAGTAACACACACTTGAACCACAGCTCTTCCATGCCCGTGTTAACACAGCTTGGATTTCAGCAGGAACCCCCAAATCTCAGCTGTTCCCTGAGGACTGACAGCTGTATTTTCCTAGCAGGAGCTGATGTGGGAGCAGGGACGCTGCAGGGGACTCTGCACCTCAGGGGAGGAGGGTGAACTCCCTTGAGCTCGTGGTGCAGGTTGGGTTGAGGCTGTGTTGTTCTGAGAAAGTGATTGGTGCTGTTAATGGGCTCCAGGCTGCTGCTCCTTCATTTCCCCAAATGTTTTTGGTGGTTTTTGATGAGGCAAATCCTTTCTCCTCCATCCTCATCTCCTCCCAGGTGATGTTTAGCTCAAGCAAGCCTGATGCCATGAAGCTCCCTGTGGGTTTGTGGTGCTTGTGTGTAAAGCTCTGTGACAGAAATTTATATTATATATATTTGGGGAAAGGAAGGAGCAGCAGCCTGGAGTCCATTAACAGCACCAATCACGTTTTTGTCACTTGATTTCATTGTGCTTTAGGATTTTCAAAGGAAAAACCTGAGCACCAGGCTACCAAGGAGTGTAAGTGTGTACTAACATCTCTCTTCTCTTGTAGTTGATAAATTCCTCCTTAATAAATATCTTTGTGTCTAATAATTCAATATTTATGATTTGAAGAATTCCTGTTTCAGAAATGATGGTCTCTGAGGGGTTTTCAATGGGACAATCATTAGGGAAGCAGCTTTTGATGCTCAGAAAGAACTGAATCCCTCACTGACACTGATGCCTCTGGGAATATCCTCAGTTGTGAAGGAATTTGGGCTACAAAATTTCCTTGCTGCTCCTGATGTAATCCTGTTTAGTGCAGTCAGTTTAGCTTAATTTGGGCTAAAATCAGGGAACATTATTGTGCTCTCAAACTTTCCATCTGTCATAATTTCTATATAATTAAATAATAACTAACTGTAGAAGCTCCTAGAAAACATGTTAGTCTCACTGCTGGTGAGAAGCACTGGGGAAGAGAGGGATAACCACGAGGCAGTTGAGACTCACATTTAGGAAGGAAGCAAATCCAGGTGGGAAGGTCTGAATTTCTACGGCAGGAAAAAGTGAGGAAAATTTGGAGCTCTACTCCATCCTGACCCAGCAAATATGGAAATATCATCTTTATCTCTTTTTCTGTAAAGTGGCAACAACAAATCTGTGCTTAATTACTGGGTTTTGGTGTTGTTAATAACCTGCTCAGGTAAATGAGAGAGGATCCTGCTCCTGAAAAAATCATCACATCAGGCTCTCTTCACGCTCAAGCAGACCTTGTTACACACCTTCCTTTAGCCGTCCCACGATTTCATCACTCTTCTCTTCTTTTAGTGAGAATGTAGATTTGAAACACATTTTTGTTCAGCAAAATAGAACAGCAGATAACTACAGGAGGCTCTGAGGTGTTGTTACCACCCCAGAGTATTTAGCTGTGCTTAATTCTCTCCCACAATTTGAGTCTGACCTGTACAAGACTCACCAAGAGAAAACTCCCCGGCCTTCTCTTTGCTTATATTGTAACATCAGCACAGCCATCAATGCAAAGCTGCACTGAAAGACTGGTTTGCAGTGAAGACATAACTTTAGACAGCCATGTAATTTCCTTTTCATGTTGGTCCCTGACAAGAGACAATATGTTATAGTTCCAGGAATGGATAACAGGGGAAAGAGGGGAAAGTACAATAGCTTTATTTAAAAGTCTGTACAATCCTGCTTCGCTTTTCAAATAGCTTTTTGGACTCATCTTGGTACTGTGCTCAATAAATTATACAGTTTTTCCAGGTTTGCTATCAGTTAAGTGACTGGTCCAGGGTGTTTCGAGACATCTGGTCTGGTTTCCTGGAGGATTATGATTAATAAATGCTGGCATACAAAAGCAGTTAAACACTTGTGCTCTGCCTTCTCTATAATCTCATATTTAAGACACATTATGCCCAATCCTTCGGTGCTTATGGACCCTCTGTAACTCCAGTGATGAGTTTCCCACTGCTGTTTGTGAAAAATGGATCTATCTGTTACAATCGCTTGTATTCAGATCAATAACAGAGCACGATACACTTCATTCAGCCTTCATAAATTAATAATTTCCAGATTGCCTCTTGAAATTGGTTCTTGCATTGGTTTAGGGAAATTCTGAGTTATGCACGTGTTAGCTCAGGGTGGAAGTGTGCAATTTGTTTTCAGCAAGTGGTGAGAGACAATGTATATCCAATTTTGAGCATCGGTTGGAAAACTCATCTTGGGGGGGTTGATGGGAAGTTTTACCCCATCTGTGTTTTGTGCCACCACTCACCTGTTAAATTTCTCACTAGGCTCTATTTCTTGCCATCTGATTTTTTACAGGTTTTTTTAAATAAAAAACTTAAATTAAAATTCAGAATTTTTACCAATTTAGATTGGCCAAATATTGCTCAGACATTTGTAGGAATATTACCTTGTATTTTAACTACTTCTCCCTTCACTTCTGTCTTTAAAATACATCATTTCCTTTAGTTTTGCTCCTCTTCCTGAAAACCTTTGTGCTTGTTCTGAGAAACAAACATTTTGGGGAAGTCTTAAGTATCCTGTAGAGATGGTGGTATTTGGACACCACAGTGATTGAGAAGTGATAACAGAAAAATTCCCTTGCAGGGACCTCATGTGAGGATTATTCCCTTCCCTCACTTCCCAAGTGGGATTGTTCCCTGTGATGTCACGATGTCTGAAGTTCACGAGGTAACCCAGCATCCCATCTTCTCTCCAGATTAAGACTTAACTCTGTTCAGATGTTTAGGATTACACAGTTCCTTGCCATCTTTGCAGGTGTTCGAGTACAGTAAGCAGCCTAAACATGATCCATGAGCCAGCACTGCCTGCCATCCTTTAGATTCCACCTCCCTGCAGCCAGGAATAGGAAATAAAACTGGCAGTCTGACTGTTTGCATTGTATTAATCTAACAGAACAACTGTGAAATATGGGAGTGTTTCGTGCCTTTAGCAAATCCTGCAGAGCTCCAAATCATTGGGTTTTAAAGGAATCTCCCGTAATTGCCCTGACATCCAATAAAAGGTTCGGGAAATCAGATTGGTGTAGGTGCATCTGTGTGTATGTGCACGCACACCTCTGATATTTCATCCTCAATATGCAGATGACAGTGGAGAAGAGGGAACGTTCTCTTCTGAGCGAGATCGTTTTGGAGAGACAGGAAGAGGATTTTTACTGTATTGGTATTCATGTGATAAATCATCTTCTATTGCTGCACTCCTGAAATTAGCAGATGAAATGGCATTCCACACTGAGAGGCACAATATTGGGAAATCAAATTTATTGATAAACATAGCCTTGTTTATTATTTTCTTTTTCCTAACCAGGTATTTTGCAGGGAAATATACGTCTTGTGTTTACTTCTGTTTGTTAATGCTTTGATAAATCAGACATTTTTAGTATTCTATCAATGGCAAAAGTCTAATTGCCTTATTGTATTCTGATTTATTTCTTTCCTTACTTTCTTTGCATCCGCAGCCCAACAAATGAGTCTCCAAAGAGATATATGTTATGATACAGTGTCAGTGAAATTAATCCTGATCAATTTTAAAGTTCACATTTTTATTTGATGACTTTCCTGGGAATCACTAAAACCGAGATTGACTCGGCCTCTTTTTGTTAGTTAAATATTGTTGTTTGAGAACACTGGATACAGCAGCAGAAATCTCATTATGATTTACCAGTTCTGTGTGAGGGAAAAGCCATATAAGCAATGATTTTTGCTAATTAATAGCCACCAAATCCTGCTCCTTGCTGATATCACTGAAGGGTCCCCAGTAAGGGTCTAATGGTGAAAAGTGTTGCTTGCCTGGGAACAGCTTTACCTGTGAGAGGTCCCTGGATGTGAGAAATGGAGCAAGATAAATTCTTATGGCTTTCTAAAAACCAGGCTCTCTGTTTCCATCAGGATTTCAGCTCTTACCAACGCACATGGTCTCCAGAAGAAATTGGAATTTTAGGTTATTGTGGGAAAACAGACATGGGGTTTATTCCCATTTTTTCCTTTTCTGTTAGAAAATCATTTTTTTCTCAGTTTGTAAATGCTTCCATAAAATAACCATTCAGAAATACAAACCAGGCTGTGCATGCAGGTAATTTTGGGGGAGATTTTGCTTGTTTATGTGCTTGATTTGTCAACAGAACTCAGGTTTTTTTCAGGTCTTCGTGGTAGGCAATGCTTTTTGACCCAAAGGAAACAAAAGACTTTCTGTTTTGGTCCTGTGATTCCTGCCTTCTCCGAATCAAAGGAGACGGGCACATACAAGAGTTACTGCCATCAAAAGGAAACCATTATAATGTCCACAGTGCCCAACAAATCGGATCTTAAGCCATTCTCCCCACTCTACCCCTACCTTGGAGAAGTTTAAACAGCATAACCAGCTTCTGTGAGGAACCCAGATTTCTATTTTTTTTATCGTTAATGTCAAACAAACATTTATTTCAGGTGCAAAGCCTCGGGATATGTTAGTGGAAACAGTGGCACTGCTGTTCTATTGCTTACTGCCCACTAAGTGGGTGGGAAAAGGGTACTGTGACCCTTTTACCCTTCCCACCAGTCTCCCTAACAGCTTTGGCCTTCGGGTCAGCTCAATTTCCCCTCCACTGAGTGGCCATTACCGAGCGAGGATGTGATAAATGCTTTTTGGAGGGGCCGGCAGCGCCGGCAGCGAGCGCTGGGAAGGAGGGAGCGGGTCCAGCCACACGGAGCCCAGGCACAGCCCGGCTGCCGAGCTCCCGCCTGTTCCCTAGCAACACGGCCGACATCACCAAAAAATGAATAGACCCACAAACAAAAATGAAAAGGAGATAAAAAAGAGTAAAAGTCTATGGGGCTCAAAGGTTAATATTCCTCTATCTAATAACTTAGTTTCAGAAAATTGCATTTTAACCTTTTCGAAGCATCCGGGAGAGAGATTTCTTTGAAATTAAATTAGATCACATTTGTATGAAATGGGGGGCGAGAAATTAAATGCAGAATTTATTATTTTTTCCATCTTCCTACCCGGTATTTCTGCAATTCCTTGTATTTTCTGTTGACTTCCACTGCTCCACTCCACACAGCTGTGTGTAGCCTGCAGCCTGCTGTGGAGCTATTGATGGCTCCGGAGTGGAGTGCGCTGGTCTCGTTTTGTATTTTGTGGAATTTTCTCTTGGAGAAACAGAAAACCTTGCCCAGCATGGCATAACAAGACCTTGTACCCCGCTGTACTTGCCATCCATCTGGCACTTCTCGCAGAGAAGGAACAGCGAGTGACACCTTGCAAGTCCCAAAGCAAAGGCCTGGCAGAAGCAGGAATGAGCCCTGGGGCCCGTGGTCTCTGGCCTGGGAGCCTCAGTGCTCCCTGTGCTGTTCCCTGTTCTCGCCACGCATCCACATCCCCGCCAGACCTGGAGCTGCTGGTGTGCCCGCCCTCCTCCTGAACAACCAGCCCCCAGCCCAGCACAAAGGGTCTAAAAGCTGGAACGCAACAGGAACTGACTGGAAATGGAGAAGCCCGTGGTAGGGTTGGCTTGTACTCCCAGGGGTGCCTCCTTCAGTAAATAGTTTTGCTTACTCTGATCTGTTTTCATTTAAACAAACAAAACTCTTTCAGATCAAATAACTTGTGAGGAGCTGAAGTCCATTTCTGTTAACTCCCTCTCTGATCTAAGCAGATGGAGCTTTCACCTTGCCTTCCTTCCCCACAGGGAGCCATTAGAAATTCCCATTTTATTACATAAGCCTTATTTAAACCTCTGGATTCAAATTCCTGCTCCAGCTACTGTGGTGTAAATCTGGAGTAACTCCACGTGTTCCTGTGGGGTTATTTTGAGGCTGCAGCAGCGCTGCTGGGGCAGGATCCAGCCCCTGAATTCCTTGGCTGCCAGGGAAATCCGGGGAAAGCGATTGTTCTATTTGTGTCCTGGCTGTTATATTTAACTTCACAACAGAATGCCTTTAAACTTTACTGCCATCTTTAAACCAATGAGCTGTATGGTTAACTAATTTTCCTGTGCACTGTATAATACAGGATCGATAATGCTGTTTCCTCACATAATATATTTGCTCTCTTCCACTCACTCTCTTCATATATATCGTATAATTACAAATACTGAAATTTATGGGGCATGTAAACCCGTGTTTTAAATACAGGAGATCACTACAGTTGGGATGGTTGCTGTTATTTAGCATATTCCAGTCAACACCTCCCACTGGAGACAGGGAGTCTGTGGGTGCACAGCAGGTGGAGTGGTCCCGTGCTGGGTGTTCTGCTGGCTGAGTCTCCCACCAGCCCCTCAGCCGAGCAGCACAGCAACTTCTGAGCTGGTGGGAGAGGCTGAGAGATTGGAAGAGCCACTGGGGGCTTTCCTGGTGGCAGAGGAATGATGCTTCAGAATCCCAGGATGGTTTGGGTTGGAAGAATCCTTGAAGATCATCTCCTTCCACCCCCTGCCATGGGCAGGGACACCGTCCACTATCCCAGGTTGCTCCAAACCCTGTCCAGTCTGGCCTTGGACACCTCCAGGGATGGGGCAGTCACAGCTTCTCTTCAACATGATCCTTACACCCCTGGAAGAGGAGCCAGGAGACATATCCAAGTTCTCCTTTGATAAGGAAAAAATGAGTTTGCTATATCACAGAGGCCATACTTTTATATGACTCTGTTCTAATCCCTTATTACTGGCTGCAGAAGGGGCAATCAGATACTTGGTTCGAGCTGTTTCCCTATTTCTTTCTCTGCAATGATACAGACAGTAATGAAAGGGCTAGAGCTAATTAAAAGACAATAATTTCATGAAGGGGTGGTGATGGTGATGAGGCAATAAACTGTGAGAACAAAGCTTGAGGGGTTTTAATGACTCATCAACCCCTTGATGGGAATTTAGCCTTACAATCACTATCCATTTATAATGATCAGTGATATACCTTCCTTAAGAGCAGGAAAAACACTCTGCTGGTGGTGCCTGTCCCTGGTGCCAACACCTTGTGCTCACAGTGTCCCCACCACTGCCAGGCTGCCGTGTCAGAGCGCTCCAGGTATCCTGAGTTAATTCATGGCACTTTGCACTCTTGCTGTGTCCCAGCCCTGAGACATTCAGGTGACAATGTCAGATCAGTTGTGTCTGGCGTGACTTACGATGGGTACAAGGATGAGGAGCCAGAGCAGTGACAGGGTTGTGATTATGGATGCAGAGCGGGTTTTGCTGCACAAATCCAGTCCTCCAGGACAGTCTGGGGGCTCTTCTCTTAGCCCTACTGCAGGATGTGGTTACAGAGCCAGGAGGTTAATTAGGTTAAATTCATCCATATAATTCTGTGAGAAAAACCTCCAGTCTTCCTCTCTGGTGTGGGATTGCACCCAGCTGGGCTCTGGGCAGTGGGACTCGGGGTTGTGCCACGTTCCCAGCGTGCTGCAGCTTCAGGTTTGCAGGGACAAGAGGTGGGAGACCTGCTCAGGTGGGAGTGGCGAGGTAGAAGCACAGCAAATTCCAGGTGAAATGAAAGCAGGAGGGAGAGGATGGGGGAAAGGCCGTGGGCAGAGGTTTTAGTCTTATTTTTCTTTGGTGAGATAATCTCAGGAGCCTGGACAAAAAAAATACAATGAATTGGTGAAGGAAAAGCCCACATTTTATGATCCCTTTCCTTTTGCAAGCTCTGTTTGGTTCTCTCCGTCCTGAATTCCCTGATGCCTCAAAGACACATTTGTGCAAGGGAAGGAGTATTTCTTTGACCTTGCCATCTCGAAACTGAAAACACAACAACATGTATATTAAGAAAGAAGAAAAGGAATCTCTCCATACTCCCTGAACACAGATCTTTCCCCGGAGAAATGACCAGGGGACAGATAACACATACTTCATGTGCCGTTGGAAGCCCCTGGATACTAATGATTAATAGAACAGAATAGGTTAAGTTACTGTCCACAGCAAATCCACCTAAGTGTAATTAACAACTACTCCTCCTGGCATCGGGCTGCTTCCATCTCTCTTTCCCCTGGCATTCTTCCCTGTTGTTTATGCCTTTCTCTTATTCTTTTTTTCCCCCATTCTCTCTTTGTTACCCCAGTGCCAACACCTAAAGACCGAGTATTTCACACTTACACACCTGCCCACCCTGTTTCTTTGGTGTTTTTTTCCTCTCAACCACTGCCTATCCTTATATTCCCCTTTTCCCATCATTTTGTCACCTTCTTCTTTTCCTTTATTATTTCACCAAGGATGACAAGTATATTTTTCTGTAATTTTTATAGGCATGAGACAGATCTATATTGTGTATTTTGATAGGGAGTAAGAGACTTGTGTCTTGCCGGAATTGTGTTGTAGCTGGTGCTTTGTATTATGGCTCTTTAATGCCTCAGAGCCCTCTGATACTGCCCCAGGCTCTGTCAGCCTCTTGGGCCAATTTTATTTACTGTTCTTTCCACTGGCTTTTTAAATCAGCACTAAGGGCAGCCTGGAACTCTCTGCTTGGATCTCTTGGCCCCTGTGAGATGGTGAGGTCTGGAGGAGCCAGAATCTGGGGCAGAGTAATAAAATAAAGATATGTCCTAATGGTAATTTAGGGAGATTTTGGATGGCTGCCTTCCCAAAAGTTTTCTAAAAGGATCCTTCCATATCCATCATGTCAGATACATGGAGAAAAAGGTAGGACCATTCTGGAAAGTCATAATGGAGTTATTTGTATTCTGTTCTGAAAGCGAAATTCCGAGATATGAAGCACATTTCACTACGTGAAACGTACAGAAATGCTTGCAGTCCTAATGTTTGCATCAAAGTCAGATCATTATGTTCTCTCCTACTTTCTAATACCAGTTAAGAGAAAGGATCCAAACTGCCCAGAGGTTCAGCTGGTTGTGAAACTCGGCTGTGTGTCTCTGTACACCCAGTGCAGCAGCTTGAACAACCAATTATTGCAAATGGCAAACGAGTTTACTCCACGTGTCTGAATGTGGAAGGCAGGCTTGTTTAAACTCTGTGTGAGAATTCGACTTTCTTTAATGCATCTTAAGGTTTTTACTCATAGTCAAGCTCTAAGTGGTTGTGCTTCTTAAATTGGTGCAGCCCCCATGCAAATGAAACGGTACCTGCCTTGCCTGCACAGACAAAGAGGAAATTAGTGCTCATCCTTGATTATTTCATTAAAATACATTCTCCTATGTTACAAGGGGGAAAAAACACACCAAAAAAAAGCTTCCAAGTGAGTTATTTTGTCTTCATTATCATTCATAATTTGCCTTTGCTATAACTCACATCCCTTCACAAAATAGCAACATATTAGTTGGAGCTTTTAATTAAACCCCCAACACCTGCAGGTGAGAAAACACAGATGGATTCGCTCCTCCATGGAAACACTCAGTTCCGTGTGAACTGGCCACAGAGCCGGAGAGAGAATAGGTGTTAAAATAACACTCAGCTCCTCACAGTGACTCCGTTCATTGCTGCAGAAACAAACATACCTGGAGTGTGGCCACAGCTTAACCCTTCGCTCTCCCTGTGTCAGCTGGATCTGCCGCCTCCCCCAGAGCCAGCTTTGGGTTTCAAAATGGCATCCAGGAGCACCTTTGTGAGGTAGGATGGGAGCTTTGCATTCCTCATTGTGCAAAAAAGGAGAATTTTATGGTTCCTAAATTTATTTCTCTCTGGTGGATCTCTGACTGGCTTTTCGTTTTGTCCCCCTGCTCTTCCAGAACCATGAGGCAAACTCAAACTGAGTGTTTGCTAATCCCATTCTGAGCTCTGCAACGTGACACAGGGCAGGATGCAGTACAGCTGCTCACTGCTATGTGCACAGCTCCTGTACCTGCATAAACCCATCCATATTTGTGTTTCTATATTCTGTACATTTATCTATAAATTCTGTACAGATAAATCCTGCTCACCAGCATCCCTGCTGGATAGACTCTCTTGCACACTGGTTCCTATTCCCAGGGATCTCCCAGCTGGGAGTACTGGGCTGATGTGGTGCTATCCCATTATGTCAACTTTTTTTCCATTACTATTATCGGTTGAAATTAAGAACTAAAATGAATGGCTGTATTACTGAGGGGTTTGGGGGAACAGATGAGAACAAAGTTTTGTTTTAGGCAAGTGGAGCCGGTAAAATGTTAATTTTCCATACCGGACACCATAACATTCTGCCTTGTTAAAACTGACATAATTTATTTTTCTGTTTAAATTATTTTAACGGTTCTAGCAAAGGATGATGAATGCAAAGAAAAGTGCATTTTTATGTGCTCCATAAGGAAACGGTGTGAACTGAGCATTGTTTGAGTTGCAAAGTCAAACACCCGAAGAATAACCAGTAGCAGGAATTCCCTGGGAGTTTTTCCATGTAGTCTAACAGGATTTACATCAAGACCAGTATATTTCACATGTTATAGGTGAGCTTTAAACTTGCTGTATAACCAATTAAAAGTAGATTTGTAGTACATTCAGAAAACAACTTCTCTGTGCTCTTGTAAGTTTTGCTTGAATTATGACTGACACATCCAATAGTAATTTTTAATGTAAAAATGATGAAAATATTGTAGCACTGCCCTTCCTGCATGTTGCAAAAACAAGCTCATGGTGTGGTGCCCACTCTAAGGATTAGGAGGAAGAGGAGATGGGGAGGAAGGCAGTTGGGCCTGATGGATCAGAGGGCTGGAGACCCTGAGTGAGGCACAGAAGCAGCTCTGTTTCATGTGCCTGTGCAAAGGGACAGGGCCAGACCAGAGCTGAAAAGCTGAGGTTTGTGTTCAGTGTTTCAGTGTGAATGGCTGGTCACAAGTGAGGAACTTGGGGGAATTGAGCAACAGAATCTGCCAGAGTCCAGGCTTAAAGGAAGTGTTTCTACCCGACCTTCAGAGCCCCAACTCATCCCCCAGTGGTAGAAGCCTACGTGGCTTCTTTGAAAGAAGAGGAATTTCGCTCCTTAAAAGTTTAACATTATGTGGCAACAGAGGAATCAGAGCTCTTTACTCAAGGAACTGAACGCAATCCCTCTCTGAACTCTTGGGTTCTGTCCTGAACCTCTGCCTGGGCAGCAGTTTCCCATTCTGGATCTCAAACTGAAGAGTTTCTCATATTTATCAAAGGCCACATGAACACGTGGGTGCCACTCCTCACCCAGCTGACCCACAGACCAGCACCCTGGGCATGCTCAAGCATGAGAGTGTCTCGAGACAGCCTTCGTGTGCTCCAAACCAGCACAGCTCCCTCAAAGCTCTGTTTGCTGATCAGTTCATATTTCACTCTGATCCTCCTCCCCTCCTGTCCCCTCTGAACACTGTGATATTTCTCTTACACCCAAATTTCTCCACGGTGTGCCAGTGGCTGTACATTAAATTACTGACGCTGACGCTTCCTCTCTCTATCCTGTTATGAACTTGTCTTTCCCGGATTCAATCACAACCTTCTCATTAGGTGCTGAGAGATGATGTTAGGTGTCTGAAAACGTTAATGAGACAGGTTGAGCACCTTCAAACAAGCGCGTGAAGGAGGGGGAAATGAGGTGTGAATCCAGGCTGAAATTCGGGCTGCTGGAGGAACTGACACATACACACTACCCAGTTACAAACGAAAGGGGGGAAAAATTTGTTTTCCAAGCATGGATTTGTCATTTTTTATTCACTTTTCTAGCTAATTACAAAAAGCTTCCACGGGAAGGACTTCCAGGAGAGGATGAGGGTGTTTGAGCTGTGCTGGGCAGAAGCGGTGCTAGGAGTGAACTCTGGCCTGCTCACTCTATTTAGCAAGCTCTGAGATGTGTAAGTACATTATCTGCAAGGCTGCTAAAGAGCGCTTAGGGAGGATTTGTGGGTCTGTGGGAAGGACAAAGAAAAATGTTTTCTAATAAATTATTCACAGCCTCACAATCCCTTTTGGGCAGATTGTTGCTCTGTTTGCCCCAGCGCTTCCCGGCTTCTCTCTCGGCGTTCACACGCGGAGTTTCTCACCTCCAGAGAGCAGCAGAGATCTCAGGCAGGCTGCTGCAGCTAATGGTGGCAATTAATAACTTGTCATAATCCCGAGGATGAAAGGGAGGGCTCGCCATCAGCAGTCAGGTCATGGCGCTTCTCTAAAGCAAATGAGGTGCAGGTGTTGTCCAGATTTAAGAGCTTTGCTCCGCTGTCAGTGCACTGCGGTGCCAAGCCCCAGCCCCAGCATCACCCTACAGGTACATAACTTACTGCAGGAGTTTTCATGCTCCAGGTGCACACGCATTTTCCAGCCTTCCCCCCCTCCACCGCTGTTCATTAGCGGCAGAGAGGAATCCTCGGAACGTTTCAATAAATCATAACCCGGCACAGTTAATTCCAAACCTGTAATTGCAGCGTGCCCGGATATTTGCACACGCCAGGCAGAGCAGGGAAGCTTTATTTTGCATTTGTAAACAGAAATGTGTTTGGAAGGGGACGTGTTATCTTTGTCTTTTAATTGAACGCTGTGGATAAATGGCTTGGCTACCTAACAGCGGCTCAGGTCCATGTTCTCTACTCAAGCTTGAGAAAATGAAACCTCATTATGCCTCTGGTTAAACAACAAACTAGACAATCACTTCTTTCCTAGACAGCTCCGTTGGCTTCTCCTTTTTCCATTGCTGTGGGTCAGTTCTGCTTGAAATGAACCAAGTTTACAAATCTCTGCTGGTTTGTACACTCCTATTATGCAGACTAGGTTATGCATTTGTAACTGTCACGCGAGTCAGGGTGATCCAGCGTTCTCATCTGACCCTATTCATTTAAATGGGTGCGTCTTGTTGACATTGATTCATGTTATAACTTATATCGATGCATTATAATCCCTTTGTGTCACCCCACTGGTTATTTCTGCTCAAATGTTTTGAATAAATGCTGGCAATAATGGCCAGTAGGATTTGGAGCTGTTTTAAGGGATGTGGAGCCCACCTGAAGTCCCGGCTCAGTGCCTTGTGCTGGCTTTTTCTCTGGAAGACAATTAACATGCAAAGTATCCTATTCCTGTGCATTTGCATGGCAAAGTGTCTCCTGGCTTATTAATAATTTGGGGCTGTGCATTCCAAATGTATATTGCACTCAACTAAAGGGATAAGTAAACACCATTATGCATGCATGTAGGTCTTTATCAAGGTGTGGTTGATAATGTTTTAAAGCAGAACTATTTCTCATGAAAATAGCTCCTCTTAATAGCCTCTGTCTCTCTATTGTGCTTCTTAGCGAAACATAAATCACTAATATGTTTTCAGCTGCAAACTACTCTCTTTTTCCATTGTATTCACAGATTTAGTGGCATTTCAAATAGATAAACACAAGCAACATCTATCAACACTACAAAAAGGGGGCCTTAATCAAAGCTCCAGGTCCCAGGTCTCAGCATCTCCATTTACCTTGAGATAAATCCATTGGTGTGACCACCACTGCACAGGGTGACAAATCACCCCAGTCAGCTGAGCAGTGCAAGGGCTTATTGGCCTTTCTTTAAGTGGTCTTACCCTTCAATGAAAAGGATGGTGCTTGTCAAGCAGGGCCAGATTAAAGTTAGACAAAAAGAAATGATCTGTTATTAGAAAACTCCGATTGAGAATCACAAAACAGGAAAGAAATATGAATAAGAATTTACAGTGAGGATGCTCCCCCCACATTTTCTCATCCTCCCCCAAGCAGAAATTAACTTTAATTACTTTCCCAGCTTAGCACATGATGAATGTCAAGACAACGAGGCATTTACATTAAATAAATATGTGGCTCTGGGAATGTGCCTGGTGGAGCAGAGGACAAGGGCAGCCTGTGCCTGGTGGGGCCTGGGTTGGAGCTGCTGCCGCTCAGGAGTGGCTGGAGAGCATCACTGGGGTGCTTCCTTCAGGGTGGGCAGGGCTGGATCCGCGGCTTGGAACGGCTCTGGAGAGATCCATGGCAACTGAGCATGGATCCCTGGAACTGGGAGGATTGGGGTTCAAAGGGAGGGGGGTCACAGACCCATGAGCAGAGTCGTGGCCTGCTCGGTCAAGGGCCTGTTGGTGCCGAGGGCAGCTTGGAAAGGCTCCTGATACTTCCAGGAGCACATTCTCACCTTGTTTATGATGACACTGCAGAAGCATCACAACCTCCTCTCAATGTTGGCCTTTAGTATTTTAGTTCACATTGTTCCTAAAAAGAAACTTGGGGTTAAAAAAACCCACATGCAAATAAGCGAAAGCCTCCTGAATGTCATTAAATTATGTCAATAAATAATGGGCAAATTCTTCCCTCAAAGAGTACCCACAGCCTCTGCCTTGTGTTCTGGTGAGCCACGCAAATGTAAGATTGTGTTTTAAAGTCTCTCAAGAAATCCTACTTTTGACAAGGAAACAACTGAACAGACAGCAACTGAAAAATTTCAGAGCAAACCTGCTTGGAAAGGTGAGGAAACATTTGCCCATCCAATCAGTTTGTTTGCTAAAGAAATTCACAGTGAGGGTCTAGTGAGATAGTAAGAGGAAAAAGAAGGAAATTATCCATGTTTAGTTTTTTCATAGGGCCAGTGTACATGGCTTGGTGCATGGTCATGGGTTTTGGGGTTTTTTTTTCCCATACCATTGAGATTAATGCATTTAAAATGCACTTGGTTTCTCGTGACTTGATAGACCACTATAGAAAGATTAATTTTCTGTAATCATTTGATTTGATAAATGTCTACACAGCCCAGCACAAGTTTATTTTCTACTTATCCTGATCCTGAAATTAGTTGCTAAGGGTACTCCAGGGAAACACTTCCATAATTATGAATAGGGCCTGACAACAGACATTTACAATTGCAATAATGTAAAATGGTTATATTTCACCTCAGAACAGAAAACGCACTGGTAGGGACACACAAAGGAAGTGTGTGCAGCTTCCCTGTGCTTAAATAGACACGGCCTTGCCTGGCAAAAATGTCAATTAGTGTCTGTTCTTCATTAATTATTTTATATTTTGAGGTGTAGACAGTAAGATACAGAGAAATTAAGGGACTTGCACGAGATGACAGTGAAGCAAACAGCAGAGGTAGGGAAAGGTCAAAGCTTCCCAGCTCCTTAAATGGAGAGAAAATTGTGCTCTGCCAATTTGTGAAGTAATCCAAAATCAGTGTTTGGATTGGTACCTCCAAAGCTGGATCCAAACCCCAGTGAAACCATGGGCACGCAAAGCTGGGTTCAGGATTCCTTTATGGTGACATCACTTAGCTTCACGTTCAGCAGCAGCTTTCTACCTCAGCATAAGGAGAAGGTGCTGGGGCTGCAGCACCAGGTGATCCCCGAGGTGACCTCTGAGGTGTCAGCAGAGCTGTGACACAGCCCTGGTGCAGCAGCACAGGAAAATACACAGAAAAATACCGTTTCTAACCCTTTAAGGCTGTAAAGTGCTTTGAAGTGGCACAGAACATCCTGGAGGTGGAGAATTATTGGCCACAGTCCTTAGGTGAGGCCAAGCAGCAGGAAGAGATGGATTGAAGCCAGTTTGTCCTTCCTGAGCAAGCCTTGTGCCAGCATGCTGGGGATGTGGGACACCTTCAGCTGCAGCAGGGAGGAGCCCAGGAGCTCTGCTCTGGAGCATTGTTTGCTGCAGAGACTCTTTGCTCTTTTATGAGGCACCTCCACCAAAAGGCACAGCAGAGACAATTAAAAAGTATCATCTCTAACTGCCTTTTAATGCAGTCACAGTTACTGTGGTAGTCCAGATATAATAAAATATCCATTTAAAGATACCAGTTGTATAGATATAAAATATCAAGTAATGCTCCGAAGTTAAGGGAACATAATAATTATCTGATAAAATGTCTAATATACATAGGCATAGCCTTAAACTGCCATGGTGATTGCACAGTAATTTAATATAAATTGATTAAGTACATTTTTACTGATGCTTAAAGACTAGTCATAGCATGGGAAATGATGTTTTGTTATCAGCTGTTACTAAATGCACAGGATTTGCTGGAATAAATCCAAGTGTTGGCTTTAAGGCACAGTATTTAAACAGTTTCCAGCTGCTGTTCTGGCACTCCAGGTTGAACAAATTTCCCAAATTCTAAAGGAGGACTTTCCAAGTCCAAGAGGTCCTGTCACCCACAAGGACAGTGCACACCAAGGGACAGTAGAACAGCAGACTTGTCCCAGCCTTTAGAAGAAAACCGGTTGCTTTCATCAGCATAAACAGAGGAGAATCCTCACATTCCTCACGTAGGAAAAATCTTTTGCCTGGTGGGGTGATTAAAGGCAGCATCTTGTTTGAGGCAGAGCTACTGAAATAAAGATCACTTCAATTTACACCTCCCAGTTGCTAAGAAATTTCTTCTTGATCTGCAAATAAGGAACCTGTGGACAAGCATAACCTGCCAGATCATTAGGTTATTTTCTATTATGAAAATGGCATGAATATTATTAAAATGTAACTATAAATATTTATGCTGATAGAAACCCCACTGTTGTTGCTATTATTTTTATTGTAATGCCTTACAAGAGATGCCAGATAATGGCAGGATTCAAGAGGTCACTGGAGGTAAAGAAGGGAATTTTTCTGGAGTTATCATTGCTGAATACAAACTGCCAGGGAAGGTACAAGGATTTTTTCACATCTGAAAAGTCACTATTTCTCTTTTAAGAAGAGAACATATTCTCTTTTAAATCTTTAAAGATCATCTGTCCTGCAGTGCCTGCAAATCATTACTGTTTCATACTGGTTTGCCAAGCAGAGGGCTCAGCTATCCATTTTTCTGCTGAGCTCTCCCCATCTCGGTTCAAATCCTCACCTTCCCTGCCTTGTTCACCTCAACCTCTGTGCAATACTCTGGGAGCAAAAGTGGAATTTTGAAGAACTGATGTAAAAAAAGTGATAATGATTGCCAATCTTGTGTTCTGAGTTTGAGTCAACCGCCCTTTCTGAACTGAATGTGAAGAGGGGGAGGTTTTGGCAGATATTAATTCCCACACAAAACATGGACCATGAAGAAATGCCATTGCCATGAAATCAGCCTGAGGTTTCTGAGCTATTGAAGGAATTATTGCTTCAAAGGCAGACTCAGAAATTAGCAATGCTGAGTGGATGGAGCAACTCAGGGGGTTTTATGCTTATGGGGAAAAGAAATGTTCATTCTTTAGAGAAATCCTAAAGAAATATATTTTCTCTAAATGTTGACTCTTCAGTTTTGCCTAACTGCTTTAAAATGCAATTTAGAATTTTTGGCAGTTATAGTAGCAAAACCTAATTAGTTCAAACAAAAAATATTAGCATAGCCTCTGAGTCAAATCCATATTTTTATACAATACAAAATATATTGCAACTGTATAGTTTGGGCTGTCTGTAAGATCAGAATCAGCAAAAGCGCTTTCCAAGGGCTTGGAAAGTCTCTGGCAAAACACTGGGCAGAAAAACCTCCAGATAAAGAGGTGACCTGAGGTAAAAGAGAGAAAACTCTGTGTGTGTGAGAGAGAAACAGATACAAAGAGTGGGATTTTTATGGTGAATCTGGGAGGAGTGTAAAAGTGAGTACAGAACAGTGACATACTCTGCAGGGTGAACAGTCCCAGGGAGTGTTTCAGTTCTGCTTCTGGATTGGTGTTTTTCCAGAAGGAGAACAATTAAGACTGGTCTGTCTCTAAAGGTCTTTTGTCAAATAAATGAATCTGAGAGACCAGAGTCATAAATACCCACTTGGTATTGAATGTGAGACATCTCAGGGAGAATTTTGGGACCTTTTACTCTCTAGGATTTTTTGATTCTTGCCCTGTGAAATGCGAATTAAACTCTCACCTCAGTAATTAATGAATCACTAATTCATGTTTGGAGAGTGCTGCGATCTTAAAGGTATTTCTCAATCCAAAAGAATCCATGAAAACACGTGCTTGGTTAGCAAAATGTTGTATTACAGATACGGAGTGTGAAGACAGTTTCAGAGTTAACCCATGTTTTTATTAAACGTGGTAAATTCCTTTTTTTAGACCTGAATTTCAGTTTCTTCCCAATAGGACCGGACAGCTCCTGATTTTCCTCCCTCCTTTGCTGGCTGTTTGAACGGTGTGGGATTTTACCAGCAGATTATTCCAGCTGCTGCTGTAAACCACAGGTCACCAACAAACTCTTGAGCCCAGAATTTCTTACTCTTAAAATCTCTTTATACGGTCGTGTCCCATCCAAGCCGAGCTAACAACCACCCTCAGCTCGGAGCAGCTGAGTCACGGCTTTTGGTGCTCTTTGCAATGCAAGCAGCACAAACTTCAGGGCCATCAGTGGGGATTTTAACCTGATATTTGGGTTATTAAAAGGCAGCGGACACCAGTGAAAGCCTCTCGCACTTCATCAGCAGGGAAGATGCTGTTTGGTCTTCTCTGCTAAATCACACAATTTACAGAACCTGCGCGGGAGGTGGGAAACTGAGCCAGCAAAAACCCAGCAAGGAGCCCAAGTCAAGGAATGGCCAAATTTCTCTGAGCTCAGTGCAAACTTGTTTTATTGAATTTTACTTTATATGCCATATTAACATCTCATTTACATACAGATTGCGCTCCATCTTTACTCCAAAAGCGCACCGTCAGCAGTTCTCCTGCACAGCCCAGGAGTGGCACAGCAACGTTTAAATACTCCTGGTAAATTTTAAAGCAAGATTCAGGAGCTTCTGGTCAAACTGCTTCATTGGTTATCAAATATATTTTTCTTTCCCCTCCCAGCACAGTGGTGGCTGGGGGATGATTTTATTTATTCTTTTTAAGATTGTTGGAATGCTTCAGCTACTCCAGGCACAGACTGCTCAGGAAATCCAGTGCTCTTCACACCACGTTTCCCTGCTCCTGCAATCCTGCTTGTGGAAGCAGCAGCACAGGAACAGCACTGCCAGGGTAGTGGTTTGGCCACAACGTTCTATTTACTGGAGGAGGTGAACACTTCATCTCTTATTGTTGTTACCTGTGGTAGAATTGCACTAGAGTCGAGCAGAGACCCCAGAGTGCTGAATGGAATAAAATGTAAATAATCCAGCCCAAGCACATCCATGCACTGGAGCAGCTGGATGTGACCCATTACCATAACACAGATTTTTCTCCATGTACATGGATAATCCCCAGCTGCCCTGATATTTTTTTTTCAGCAACCAGCTCTTCATTTATGAGTTCTAATAATACTACTTGGAGGCTAAAGAAATAAATTCACCTACCAGGCATTATAGCACACGACAGAAATGACGGTGTGGTATTAGCAGTTGGTATCTGCCATGCTGGAATGATAGAGATGAGAGTGGTAATACATAAATACAAGCAGTGAATATCACCTGGCAGCTATTGGTGGTGTAACTGCCCTTATGTGGTCGTGCAGAGATGCCGCGTTTGGTGAAAACACCAGAATTTTTTGGATCTTGTAATTAGTGCTGGCAGGCAGCAGTGCAAGCCATCGCCTCTTGTACTGTCACTAAGTGAATGAAGCAAATTATGTGGGTATGTTAAGGAAGTTTCAGAGCTGCATCCCCCAAATCGGAGCCTCTGGAGGCTCCACTCGGCCCGACACTTGGGATCCAGTTATGTTAAATACACCCAAGGCTTGGCTGCCAGCCAGAGCCGCGCTATTGTCCTGCTGCTGTGGCATCAGCGGTTCAAACACAGGATAACAACCAACTGCTAATGGCACTAATTAGGAGCCGTGTGGCTGATTTATACCTTTTGTCACTGTACAATCAGTGGAAGTGCTGAGGTTTGAAAGGATAACAATTATTGGTTCGGGTGATGATCCTTTCATCAAAGCAGACATCTGATTTTGAACTGTCAGGATTCAGAACTGGGATCAGGGAAAACATTCCAGCGAGTGCAGCGAACGGTCCGAACATTTGTGTTTAATTCAGCTTTGAAAATAAATCCATAACCAAAAAATGATGAAGTGGGAAGGTTGTGTGGCAGATTAAAACTCCAAGTTGATGATTATTTACATTACCTAAAGGTATATGCGATATTATTTATATACTATATAATTTATCTTTCAGACACAGAAGTACAACTGAATAGCACTAAGTGCTTCTTCTCTGAGTATCTCAAATATTAATGAATGTAATCTCTTTGTACTCTCAGCAGATTGAATGGGAAGCAGCCGATAATATTCTCAACACAAATCCCTACCCAGATTATCCCTAAATTCTGAAGTTATTGGAACTATAGCACACATTCGTCTCAGCCAACCAGTCGTTTATTCTGAATTAGGGTTGTGCACACCATGAGTGTTACTGAGAGCACTGGCACTGCCTGGTTTGGCACAGCTGGGATTGGAATTCTGATTTTCCTAAGATCTGAATTTTGCCACCTAATGCTTGGAAGTGTCAGTGTGTGTCCCCTGTGGTGGCCAGGAGCTTCCCCTCATGTTGAGACCTGTATGTGCTCCTGAGAAACATCTCCCTCTGGAACAGCGTTATAACTGTGGGAGAGAAGGAAAACAGATCCACACTTAAAACATATCCTAAAAACACCTGCCTTTGCCAAAAGATGAAAATTCCTCAGCCTTCAGTTTCTTGTTCTGTACTGTTTGTGTGAGAGCTCCATTCCGAGGCGAGGCAGGATGACCTCCAGGAAAAGAGCAGGATATGTTTTAGAAAAGGCAGGAAATGTGATAGTCTGGAAGCTTGGAGTACAAGATCCAATCTCTCTCCATGGATGGCAAGAGCATGTCAGACATAATGGAATATTAAGAGAAGGATCCTATTGCAGGCTCAGGGGACTTGAGTAAGGTAGCATTAAAAACTTTACTGCTATTAAATCTCAGGGAGCTGGAGATAATTTTGCTTTAGAGGAGCGTGGCTGCTGGTGTGGTTAAAAATGCTATCGAAAAATCCACTCAGGAGGAATCCCTCAATAAAACAGAAACAATTGGGGCTACATTGGAAGTTCCTGCTAAGGAAAACATCATTTGGCAGAGAAGATTGGAGAGGCTGCAGAGTGACAGCAGAAGTGGAGTTTTAGGACTGCAAACGGGAGCTGAGGGAAATGGTGGAAAGACTATTGAGACTTTATTAACTGCTACATTGGGGATCAGAAAAAGTGCTCCCCACAGAGAGAGAAAAAGCCTTTCCCAGAGCACTGCAACATTTGGCATCAGCTGCCGTGCTCGGGAGAGGGATGAAACTGTTCTTTTTCTATCTGAAAACCTGCAAATTGCAGTCACAGAGCAGGTAACCAACAACAAAAAGACATTTCCTGCCAGCAAATGTTTTCATACAGGAGATTTTATGCTCTGAGAAAATTGTGATGTATACAAGTATCAGAGAAACTGAAAATTGGGGCATATATAAATTCTTCAAAGCTGCCTTCTGGTTTGACTACTGGGTAGCTAATGACACCACATTCCCTGACTCCCCCTGGATTCTGGCATTCAGCCACCAGCCTTAGTTAATCCTTCATCCAGTACATCTTCCTCACTAAGGACAAGGGGAAAAAATCAGTATATTTAGAAGAAAATAGAAATATTTGGATATATTTGGATTTTTCTTGGCTAAGTTAAGACATGATTGAAGACACAAAGGACTGCCATTCTGTCCCTCAAAAAATCGGCACTGACTGGCTACTTTTGTTAAAGGACTGGAATGTGGAGCAGTGGAACTGCTCTTTTTATTTGTTTGGTTTTTATTTTAACTGTGGCCTTACTCAGGCTACAAAATACCCTGAAATGGGGTAAATAAAAGCTGAGCAGAGGATCCCTGAGAGGAGTCAGAGAGGAGAGAAACACTCAGCAGTGGGGGGCAGTGAGGGAATTGGGAGGGAAAAGCTGAGTTTTCTAAAAGCTTTTTTGACGTCTTGAATTAGATCTCCTCTTTAAAAGCAGAAAGCTGCTGCTGGCACGGTGGGGTCTGGAGGATTTCTGTGGTTTGCACTTCTCTGAGGTGTTGCTGTTCCTGGAGATCCCAATCCCTTCCATGCCTCCTGTAGAGTTTCCATCCCTTGGGTCCCCGGAATCCTTGGTGGGCCTCCTTTCCTTGAGGCCGAGCTGTCCTAAGAGCTGGATGTGCCTCATGGATGTCTCCCTCCATGTCTCACCCAGTGGAGATTCCCATTCCTCGTTCACTGGGGAAGCTGCTGACAAGGCAGGAAATGGTACCAATCTCACGTTTTTAGATTCATTCTTTGTCTCATCTACTGTCCTCACAGTCTTACTGCGAGTAAAGGAAAAAGATCCTTGTCCTGTGCCTAGAACCAAGAATCCTGCTCTTTCAAAGATATTTTCTTCGAGTTTTAGCGGGGAGAATGGTTTTCCATTACTTCACATTGAAGATAAAGGTGAGGAAAGAGCAGGATTTTTATCCAAATCCTCCTTTAAAGCCACCCTGCCCCTTTTGTGCTACAGCTGTGAGATCCATAATGTGAAGTAGAAGCAGGGGACCCCATAACAGCTGTCACAGCATCTGAAGACTTCCCTTCCTCAAAAGAAACCTACTCTGGTATGGAAACATAAAAAAACCCAGAAAGGCAATTTTAACAAAAAAAAAAGTCCTTTAATGAATTGCAAATAGACTGTAAACGAGCCCAGCAAAAAACTGATGGGGTGAACAAAGTACATAAAAATCCCCTGTGCATTCACTGTTTATAAATCAAGCTCTCACCCACCACGCTTGGAAGAGACATCCAAAGGAACAGATCAAATTACATAAAAGGTCAGGGAATGTAAAATACTGAACAGACTGTTATGGGATCATCTTTAATCTTTTCCACCACCTAAAAACTTGTGGGGAGGGGTAAATTATAGTAAATGAATTGAGGAAGCCAATGAGAATTTTTGGATTATAAAGCCAAAATTGGAGACATTTTGTTCATTTGAAAGCTCTGGTGCTTGCTGGAAATTCTGTCCTGTTACTGAAGACATTTGAGAGAGTTCTGCTTAATTTTTCTTAACATGCTATTGACCTAAAAAAACCCAACAAAGTTTGAAAGTGTTTATGACATTATTTAGTAGTCAGAACTGCTAATTTGGTTGTTGCACAACTCCTTTGGGCTGGTGTTAGCACTGTTTTACAGAGGAAAGCTGAGTTTATGGTCACAAATCCCATTTTATTCCTGTGTCCTGCCTACTCCAGGTAATAGCTGAGGTAGGGGATTCTCAAAGCACTCAGAAATTAAATGAAGATATCCCATTCTGGCTGAATATTTTATTTCTCTCTGTTTAGACACAAGAAAGTATGGCTTGATCTCCAGGTCTGAGCACTCGCTGAGTACTTCTTCCCACAGGGAGTAGAGGAATTGTAGAGGAGGCTCCCTCTTTCTCCCTGCTTTGCTCTTTCTCTTTGTTCCCTCACTTGTCATCAATAAAAAGACATTCTTAATTTGAGCTTATGGACCCCTGGTTCTAGAGAATCAGGAGTTTGAGAGTTTCCTGTGCTTGTTTTCAGTTGATGGAATTAGAGTCTCTGGGAGGTTACACATGGTTTTGGCTTAACCAGAAATTTCCTTGGGGTTAGTTCCCTCAGGTCTCCTGGGTAACAAACCTGCACCACCTCTGGTTTTGAAACCTCCAGTTAAACTTTTTTTTCTATTTTACACTTATTTTTTCTATAGGAGAGAAAATAAAAATTACCTCTTTCATCCCAATCCACCTTTTGTTTTTCGTGTGTGAACTAGGTAGGGGCCAGATTTTCTTAGTCACCTGTGTCTAAATGTAACATTTCTTGGCTGTTCAGCCACTTTATGATCACTTGAGTGAATAATGCTCTAAAAATCATGGAATCAGAAGTGTCCCATTGCAATCTAAAGCATCAGGCCTAGGGTGTGACATGGTGGGAGGTGTTACATCCCAGGAAACAGAAGTACCTAAAAAAGAAACCCTTTTCTGTTTGAAACCTGGAGAATTCAAGGAGACTCGAGATTCAGCGTCCTCACTGTATGATGGCGAACACAGCAAAATCATGATTTTAATCTAAAATTTGTTACTTAGGTGCATCCTTCCACTGCATTTCTCCGTCTTAGAAATCTCTTTAATTTGTCCGTTACTTATCTTATTTTTCTTATTTAAAAAAAATTAACAAAACTAGCTCAAAATGGAACTCTGGCTCGGTTCTGTTAATTATAGGATGAGCGCAGACTGGCCTCTGAATTCCCCTCCAAAGCCTTCCTTCCCTCCAGGTCCCCTTCCAGTGTCCCAGTGTCCGTGCAGAGCGTGACAAGTGATCCCAGACAGTCCTACAGCAGAAGAGTTCAAAAGGCACGATCAGGACAAGACTGGCTTGCCAAGCAATCCTTCTTGAATATGCCCACGATATTTTAATTGGGATTTTCCCCAAGAAATTGCTTGTTCATGCTCATTTGTATTGAGACGTGTATTATCAGCAGGCGTGGTTTTATCAGTCTGCGTACACAGCCGGGTATTTGCTCTGTGGATGTCACAGGTTTTGCACTTAGTGCCAGCAGCTTTTCATATTTTTTCTCTGGGAACATGCTGTGATAGCTCCGGTATTTCAAAGAGCATGCAATCCAAAATGTGTCAGGAGGAAATATTTCTTTAAGGAAGAAAATGTGGTTTTTGTTAACTTTCTCAATCTCTCATCCATTCAGCTCGATGTTGAATATACGTCCAAACTGTGGCTGGGATTGGGGTGCGACTTCTGTTGATTCCACCTTTTTAAACAAGAGTTAACAAGAGGGATGTCAAAGTTGGAATCTCTGTGTGAGGTTTCTTCCCCAAAATAAAGTTTTAAAAGTTACAAAGATTTATAACCATCCTTAATGAGTCACTATTGGCCTTGCAAGGAAACAACATCTATTTTCTTGTCATATTAGTCTGAAGTGATTTTGCATGCCACAGGAAGACACTCGGGGAGAAGAATCCATGCAATTTCTACAGCATCAAAGCCTCGTGGGGGTTTCCAGGTGACTGAATTCAGATTTATTGTTGGTGAACTTGGTTCCCAGTGACCTATTTAATTCTAAATTAGCATCTCTATTGCGGTGCTTAGCTCTTCCCGTGTGCTTCCCAAACATACACTAATTTGGTCTCACACCATCCCTCAAACAGGAAATGGGATAATGAGGTGTGGGACCTTTTCTCTTTCCTTTTAACTGTACCGTTATTAATGCCTGGACTATTCTGGGCTCATATAACAAAAGAAGACAAAGCACATCAGTTCATCGGGAGAGAAATGCAGCTGAGAGCAGCCCTGTCCCAGCCTTCTCTCTGGACACACAATCCCAGCTGACACAAAACCATCCACAGTCACTGATAAACTACAATCAACTGATTCTTCTCAACAGCTCTGTGTTGTCCATTTTCCTTGAACCCAGTTTTCATCCATTTAATAAAACCCCTGCTGGTCGTCACCTTCTGCAGATAAAAAGTAGTTGCTAAAGTGAGCTTAAGCCTGTGCCTTGCTGAAGTACATGGAATATATCCCCATTTTATCTGACAGTGGTTTGCAGCCCTTCTGTGACTGGCTCCAGAATTATCCTGTGCATCTTGTACTGTGTGTCTGATGCACGGTGAGGAGATGTTTGTAGTATTTTCAGATAAAAACCCACGATCATTAATAACAGATGTTGAACTGTGAGAAGTGTTAAAGATGCGTAATTGCTTCCAGTCAAAAAAAGTTTTGGAACACGTTGATTTTAAAAGATCAGTTACGTTACCAAAAATAATAGATCTTTTTGGTGTGTCCTAATCCCTTTGGTAAGTTCAAAGTATAATTTTTCCACGTTCTCTTTATCTTCATTCCCGTTTAAAAATTTGAGTACCGTTAAGGTCATACTTCAATCCAGGAGAGGCTTGGATCTCCATTTTCCTCTCTCTGACTTCTTAGAGGAGCAGTAAGTACTATAAAATATTCTGTGCCATTCTAACTAATCACCCCTCTGGCATTCTGAGCAAATGCAGGTTAATGGTGAATCCTTTAATATTTCTATTAATTACGTATATTATCCTAATAACTCTATTGTCAATTTTTCATTGCTAGGTAATGACTAGAGCTGGGTTAGCTGTTCATAAATACCCATTTAAAGAAAAGCAGGGATTTTTGTTTGTTTGCTGGCAAAGCCTAATTTCTACAAACATATTTGTTAGATGGAATTAATTTAGGGATGTTCTGTGCAAGTGTGATTGAGCAGAGGCACATTCATCATTTCTGTTCTGGACAGGGGCATTTACACAGGGTGTGGAAAAAGGGCTGTTGCAGGTCTGTGGTTATAGGAATTAATATTTGAAGGAGTTTTCAACCTGACCATTTTATTAAACATGTATGGATGGAATTGAGAACACAGCTGGAGTATTGGGGTTTTTAGGGAGCCACTGTGACCTGTGCATTTCCTTAAATCCACAACTTGAAGTTCAGAGGAGGATCTCTGGGAAGGCTTCAGATTTAAGCACAACAGAGGGGAGGCAGGAGATGGGATAATTCAATCAGCCACAGTAATTCTTATTCTAATAAAGTTTCCTGTTTGGAGTGGCAGGAAAGGGCTCCTGCACAATTGTCCATGTGTTCCGGTGCCTCCCACCATAATGAGGTGGAAACAGAACCGCAGCCAATTCGACAGGACCTGCAGTTTGATGAGCCCGCAGAAAGATCTGAACATAAGGATTGTTTCACAGAACCTGGGCAGCAATGAAGCTGAAAATATCGATTCATAAATTTCCCAGGAAGATGAGAGAAACTCTGCAATCGTTCCCGAGAAGTTGATGAACATTTCCAGCCCCAAATACAATTCACTAATGGGCGTGTTTGTATGGAACGGTAAAGAGACACAGAAAGGTTTTAATGTGGCAGTGTGTGAATAAGCAGAGGAAAATGCCCTTAAGGAAACACTAACAAGAAAATTTAAAAGGAGGAATCCTAGGAAAAATCATGACACTTGCTTTGTCTTTGAAAAAGCCAGTGCAGCTGTCAGCACAGTCCAGGGGAGTGAGAAGTTACCCCAGGAATGTGCTGAAAAGACTGATGCAAGGAGAGCTGCAGGAACTCCCAGGTGTGAAAGGAAGGCTGTTAAAATGCCTTTTTCTCCCTGAATTTAATTTCTCAGCCAGAAATGTAACAGGTAGATGAGGCAAAACAAAACTGGGAGGCTGGCTGGAGCGAGAGGCAGCGGTGCTGGGAGCTGAGTGTGGATGTTGGATGGTGTTTAAGGTCCCTTCCAGCCCAGCCACGCTGCGATTCCCTGATTCTCTGCTGCAGTGCTGCAGTACTTGGATCTTTGGTGCCCTGACTGTGGGTTAGAAGTTGACAAACACATCTCAGACAGCTCAAGCTCGGCTGTCCCTGCATCTGGGGACAGGAGCTCGTCCCTGATGAGGAAGCAGTGAGACACCAGCACATGGATTGTTCTGAAAACGTGCCATGATCCCTGTCCCAGGTGCTTCAGACTCACTGGACATGTCAGTCATTTTCCTCATGCACAAGACTTTTCCAGGCTGCCCACGGGCTACTGGGAATCCCAAACAAATGTCAGGAGAAGCGCTAGGGCACTGGGTGAAGTGTAAAGGCAGTAGAAAAGGGAAGAATCACAGTTCTTTCATATTTAAAATCGATTCAAATAGAGAAGTGGCGGTGATTTATAAACTTGAGGAAGGTTAGCCTTAATCTCCAGCTAGACATTTTCATTGCCTGAGTAAACTTTGAGCTCATATGAGCTACAGAGGCAGGAATTTGGTATTAATAGAGACACTTGAGGCAGTTTTCTTAACTGAACCACCCACGGTGTCAAGGGGCTTTGCCAATGAAGCCTCACGAAATGGTTTGGCTGCTTAGGACAGCTCCAGTCCTAAGGGGCCCTCTGTGCTGACAATTCAGCTGCTTCCCAAAATAAAAGCAGAGTGCAGAAGGAAATATAACAAACCAGAAAAACATACCAGCAAATGTGAATCGCCAGAACTGTACCCCAGAGCTGAAGGAAATCACTGCAGACTTGCAGGTGCTGTGTAAAGCTCCCAGTGTCCAGAGCTGAAACAAATAAACAAGTATTTTTACTTTGCTTTACATATCTTTACAGTCACACACACAGGTTTTTTTTTTTTAAATTTTTATAAACTATTATGCATCTAGGTTTTGAGTGAATTCTCCCACAAACTACACGCAGCAGATTTTCTCTTAGCTGCAACTTTCTTAGAGATCCAAGTAATGTGAATGACTTTAAAAAAGCCAATTAAATGTATGATTGAATGTCATCCTTGCTGACTGCAGCCTTCATAAGGAACTGGAAATGTGAGGTATTTTTTTACCTAATATTGAACACAGTTAATTAAAAAGGTAAAGATTACATTTTGCTTCAGTTAATTTGAAATAGAGA
Organism: Oriolus oriolus; assembly: GCA_013400235.1. Classification (NCBI taxonomy): domain Eukaryota; kingdom Metazoa; phylum Chordata; class Aves; order Passeriformes; family Corvidae; genus Oriolus; species Oriolus oriolus. Next base: position 673,910 of record VXBT01012507.1, read on the forward strand.
ACCTCCATTTAAACAATAAATTTCAGATTTTAGTTCTAGCAATTAATAGACCAAACTGTGTACTTAAGGTTTTATTATATTGATTCTAAAATAATTAGATTAGCAAACACATGGCAAATATATTATCTAAAACAAATAAGATTATCACCACGCTTTTTGTTATACAGCACAGCAATAAAACATATCACAGTATAATCTAAGGCAATCTCATAAAGTTAATAGTCATGGAGCATATATTACATTCTTGCACTAAATGACAAAAGGCAGCATGAGCATCATGTGGACACCGTCAAATATTTTGGTGCAGAATTTGTAAAAGTTCAGACCGATCTTTGATGTTCAGCAGATAATTTCAGCCCCACGTGTGTTTACGGGAGCATTTCCAAGCAGCCCTCACAGCCTCTGCCCCGGTAACCTCATTTTAACAGCATCTCCCAGCCCTCTCCCGCCACACTTTCACATTCCTCCTTGCAAAGCAAATTGTAAAAAGTGTTCCAGCAGCCGCCCGAGACAGCAGTCTGAAAAGCCTTAGGGCTGTTTGAGAGGCCCTTTAAAAAGCATGACATTCAATCAGAGTTCAGGGAGGAAAGTTTTAATGAATAAACTTGGTAAATTAGAGAGCGCCGCAGCAGAGTGATTAACTCTCATTTGTGCATTAGTGTTAAAATTAATTAAAACGTTGAAGCCGTAGGAGGCAGGTTACCTCCTTGAGACCTGGCTTTGCCCTCGGAGTCAGGCCGGACCCAGCAGCGATTCATCTCCCCGGGATGAGAGGAGGGCTGAGAGAAAAGCACAGCCAGGACAAATGTGTTCGCCACGGTGCCGCGCCGCGGGAAGGCCGCGGGGCCTCGGCGCGGCGTTCCCGAGTGCGACACCATCAGACAGCGGGGCCGGGCGGGGTGGGTTTGGGGGGACACCCTCCCTGCCCAGGGGTTCCATCTGACCGCAGGGGACACGGCTGATTTCGGTACCTGAGGCGTGGTGGGTTGTGCCATACAGGCTCTCTTTGCCTGCTCCCTTCAACTGGTGACTGGAACTTTCTTTGCTGAGCATCCAGTATTTGACACAATGATTTAATTTTATACCCATAGCTGTCACTGCCAACAGCCTTTCTCTGCATCAATTAATTACATGAGAATTAGCTGAACTCTCCAAATATTAAAGTAAAAGGATTTATCTTAGGGCTTTGATGGCCATACATTTTAGCAACCAATTTTGTGTGAAATCATAACATTAAAATCTTACTTAAGAGAAAAAGAAAACTTGTTTTCTTTCCAAAATCATCTTAGATCTGTTTCTTTCAAGAACCAGGAGCCTGTATTTCTTCCTAGCCAGACCTGTTATGAGGTGGCTGTTTAACAAATCTGTGCTGGTTTGGAATTATAAATGACAGCCTATTATATAAAGGGAAAAGTCTTCTTTGACAGCAGAACAATATCACACGAGTAACAAATGGCAAATTGTGTCATACAGCTGAACAGTTGTTTTCCCATGTTCACCAAGGGCCAGTTATTAATTTTACATTGGTCAGAATTAAGGATTTTGGAGAAATTCATCTGAAACGGAAAGTATGAAAAATTCCTGCTCAATGAAAATTACCATTATTCGCTGTAGATCTATATTCATAACTTTAAAACCTGGCAGTCTTTCCTATTTTTTTCCTCTATAGATTTCTTGTCAACAAGAGTGTCAGAGGTCAATGTCAGAATGCCCCTCTGGCACCCATTAACTATAACCAGAAAACTTGTTCACTATTGATCTACAATGTCTAAATATCTATTATGTTGGATATAAAAGGTGGTTTCACGTCTTTCTAAAACAGATAATTCATACAGGCCAAGGGGTCAGGTCTGGTGATATATTATTGTTTCACTGTATCAGTGAAGTGCGGGAGGGGAACAGGCCAGGCGAGGTGTCACCGAACTCTTGGGGACACGGCCGCGTGTCCACGTTCCCCACCACAGCCTGGGAAGCTGTTGGGGCTTTGCTTGGGGTTTGGAAGTGTCTGAACAAGTCGTGTTTAAAGTTTTTGTTCATGTCATGGCAGCCAGAGCTTGCATGAATCCCAAATCTGGGTGGGAGTCAAGTCTCTCACCCTGTCCCAGACGGGCCGTGGTGCAGCTCGGTGTCTGCGCAGCTCTTCACACCGTGATGGTCACGCCGCCGGGGCTCTGGGTGTGGTGCAATGTGAGTTTTACAAGAGTTGTGCACAAAAAGGGCACTGCCCCCGTGGGTTTAAGCTGTCACAGCTCCGGTGACTTCGGCAGAGCGATGGCACTTGATGTCCACAGAGGCTCTGCCCCAGAACACGTGTCAGGCTGTGGCCATAGTTCCAAAACCATGTGTTTTCTGGACAGACACTTGTGTAACATCACATGAATGATTTTGTTTGCCCATATCAACCCATCAAATTTATTGAGGCTCTTTTCATCTCCTCATTGATTAACTACTGAGGTGCCTCTGCTCTGCTCAAGGCTCAAACACAGAGCAGACACAGCTGAGTTTCTTTGTTCTGCCCTTCCTACAGCAGAGCACAGAATGCTGTGAGGGTGGAAGACACAATCCGGGGCTTGGTTCCCCCCCCAGTCCTGTGAATTCAGCCTTTGAGGCTCCACAGCATTTCCCAGCAGGCACCTATTACTTCTCCAGGATGAGCCCCATAACAAGCAAACCCTCTTTGGAAGGCAGCTGATACTCTACTCTTTAATGGAGTTTATGGCCTTCTAGCAAGCCCCCAGAATGGTTCATATTCTTCCAGGCTACGTTTTTGAAGAAAGTAAATTGAGATGAATCATGCTAAGATGAGATAGTTAAAATGTCAGGCTCCATAAGTTTCAATGCATCCTTATAGCTCTGAACACTAAAATGCAACTGAACATTGGAATAAGGGAAACAAAAGAGAATCAGATAACTAGTTCTTATAGAGGGGAAAAAAGTCATTTCTGTCTGCGCTGCTACACCATGGAAATCCACATAGTACAGTTTTAGAGCTGTACCTTAAAAAAAACAATTGCAGTTTCTTTTTATCACTGGCCTTGGTTACACATCACTGCCTACTCTATGGCACACTAGAATTGCAGAGTTTCTGAGGCAAACAATACAGCAGCAGCTTTATTTCTGTTTACAAATGTTACCTGGGGGAAATGTGCCTGTACCTGTTGGATAAATTACAAATCATCAGCACTAAATATGACCCACAACAGTGACATAGAGGGGAAGAGGGACTATGGTCTGTACATATTTGGTGTTAGAGAGGAGGGAAGTGCCTGGTCAGTGCTGCTGGGTTAGCCAGTTAATGAAATGAGACTGCTGCACTCTTTAAACTCGAGCTGGGTGGTGCTTCCTCATTCATTTGCTGGACAGCAGCTACTTCTTCATTTACACTTCATCAGAATATTTACAATTAATTGAATTAACTACTGTTATTGTTTTAAGTGACTCGCTGTAGGTGTTGAACACCACCAGAAATGTAAAACACCAGATTTGTGTCCGAGGGCCTTCTGGGTTCATAGGGAAAGGGCACAGGATGCAGAGAAGCCTTGTGGGCCACGAAGCACCTCTTAGTCCACGCCCAGTGATGTGGAGCTGAGCTGACCGAAGGAAACCTTTGATAAGAACCAAGAACAAGGTTCCTGTTTCTAAACCAGGAGCAAGGCACTGCCCAAATCCCTCTGCTCCACGTTCCTTTCCCAGGACTTGACTGGGACAGCTTTCCCTGCCCAGCGGGTGACATCAGGATGGGTTTCATTCTGCACCCAAACCCACCAGTCCTGGGCACCTGATCACAACATGACCTTGAGCTGCTCACAAGGCCATCAAAGTGTGATGCAGAGTTTGGCTCGGCTGTAAGCAGATCCCAGAACTGGGCGTGCCAAGGCTTTAGGGACAGCGGCGTGGATAACACCAGACACCAAATAGGGTCAGGAGAGACAACTGGGTTGTAACTGGAGCCCCTCATGCCGCTGTGGCTGCAACACAGATGGGCCAGAATGAAGGCTATCACTCCTAGTTTATAGCCATTAGCGATCATGATCTCCTTAATATGAAACAGAAATAATAGTATTATTAATAATAATATCAAACTGACACATTATTAGCCTCTACAGATGGCTCTATTCCTCCTAATAATTTTTATTTTTATTTAATGTTTGGAGATGCTGTAAAAAGGGACTAGTGCTTCCAAATGTGACCTCGGTGGGGTTTAAAACCTACTGAATCAGATGAGATATTAAAGCATTCAATGTAATGTATGACTTAAAGCTATGTTTTTAAAACTTTAATAGGAAATGTCTGATGCTTTAGATTACTATCTCTTGAAGTATAGTAGGCTGAAGAATTTGCTTCAGAGAGTCTCTTTATATCCAAGAAGAGGCACGGTGAGAATACACAGTATGTTCTTCCCTCACCATGCCTCTAAATAGATGTAAAGGAATGAACGTGTATTAATAATACATCATGTTTCTACTTTGTTTTATACTATTGCACATATGTTCTCACACCACAATCAACACCACCGTATTTAAATATCTCCAAGCAGTTCATTAAAGGAGGTGATTAACATCTGTCATGTGTTTTTTCCCTCCTCCTGTCCCCAAGGAGGGGAGGATGTTCAGTGGCAGACCCGATTTTGGTTGGGATTTATCGTTTGTATGGGAGGCTTTTTTATTTTGCTGAGGTTTTATTTTATTACACAAAACTACCTATTGGGATAAATGTTTGCAAAGGCAAGTCCAAAAAATAGTCTGCTGAGCAGCTGAAGTGAAAGAGGGTGAGGTTTATCTGGAGTGGATGAGGTTGGAGACTGGGGCTGGTGTGTGGTGGGAATCCTGCCACATCCTCACCTGGCCACTGGGAGATGGGAGAGAAGCCTTTGGCTGGGGGATGATCTTTAAGGTCCCTTCCAACCCAAACCATTTCCAGGATTCCACGACATGAGGAAGTAAAAGAGTGACTGCTGTAGCAACGCTGTGCCCCGAGAGCTTGTGGGGTGTCAGGTTATTGCCATCAGCCAGGTGAGGCTGTGCTAGGCCTGTGCTAAGTTTTCTGCGAGCTTCCAAATACGTGAAGATCTGATGTAGGCTGATATTTTCATGGGTATTTTCACCCTCAGTCAGATCGTTGTGTGGGCAAGAGCAGAAATCAGATTAGTTACAGCATATTTCCTCACAGGATCTCTGAGGCTGGAATGACTGTGGTCTCCATTAGACTCATTTTGCAGCATCAGCTCTAGTGAGTTAAATTTTGCTAAGTTTTGCTTTCAGTTTTACTTACCTGTGGTAGCTGTCCAGGAAAAGCACAGAGATTGTCTCAATATCTACATCATCCCTGCAAGTTTAACCACGAGACTACTGGTAGCTATTAGTCATAAATTTACATCTGTCATAATATTTACTGATGCACCTGACTCACACTGATTGTGTTCCGTGTGCTTTTCCAAAGAGAACTGGACGGCTTCTCCTTGACAGTGTGGGTTTGTACCAGCTGCTTTCCAGGGACAAGCTGGTTGTTATTGTCTTTGCTGGATTCGTGTTTTCAGCTTCCATCCCAGGAGGGAATTCCGTAGCCGGTTCTGTTCCACACTGAGGGGAGATGGGGAGATTGATCCTTTCCTGGGCTTTCCCTGTGCACAAACCCTTGGACTGGGAAGGTTTTCTGTGCCTCCAAAACATCTGTATATGGGAGAGATCTGTGTATGGGTCTGCGAGCGGAGAGTGGGGAGTTAAAGGAGCGGGAGCAGGTCTGTGTGTGCACACAAGCCATGAACGCACACACAGGGTCTCACAAAGGTCCCGGTGGGGAGCCCACACTAAAGGTTAATGCAGCCCCAGGCTGTAATTAGCCTTTTGCACAGAGTCTCCTTGTTGTGGAATCTCTCTTTATGAGGGTTTTCGGGGCAATGAGCCACCAGTCCCCTCCCCCAGTGGCCCCAGTAAAGCCCACTGGCAGGAAGCTGGCGAGGATGCTGGGCTTTGGGAGCAATGCTCAGGAGCAGTTCTTCCCCTCCAGTGGCTCAGGATCCCCTTGAGATCTCAGGGATTCTCAAAGATGGAGAGAAGGAAGATGCCTTGTCCCACTTCATCCTTTTCTTTCCCCTGAGTAAAGGCTGGGGGAAAAACCTGCCCCCCCAATTTAGGAATTCATTGTCACATCAGTTGGTGACAGCAAATTTGCCTCTTTATCAGATACCAGAGAGAGGATTGGCACTGCCCTGTTGTAGTTCACATAAGAAAGGCTCCTCTTCACTGAAGAGCAAGAAATAAAAGGAATTAGAGAGCACAGTAAATATTACAAACTCGATTCCATGCTGCTTATCCAAGTTCATCTTCCAAAAATGTGCTGTTTGCTATTTGGGGGTGGCTGATGGTTGCAAGGCCCAGTGAGGGTTTATTGCAGCCATCAACTCTGTGGTGGCTGCTGGAGTCAACTCCTGGGGTCAGTGACTTGGGCATGAAATTACATTGAGATATTTTGTTATGACCTGGGTTTGCAGATCTGGCATGTGTTGAAGTCAATACCACTATTGAATTTTACCGAATGAATGCCATTTATTTCTAAAATTCAAACAAAATATCTCCTCTAGTGACCTGTTCAGGAATCTGTGTAACACCAGTGCAGCACTAATGAATCCCTGCAACAGCTCGAAGAGGCCAATATTTATGGGAAAATCATGTAATATAGCAATGCAAAATTAGAAGAGAATCAAAGTCCGTTTGATTTGGTTTGGTGTTCTCGGTGCATGGAGGAGACAGGGGAATACCCAGCCCCACAGCGGAGTGGAGGGTTCTGTCCCACCAGTGCTGAGTGCAATGACATTGGGCTGACAAACTGTGATAACGTTTTCAAAAGGCAAATCCCACAATAGATTGAAGCCTCCTGGGACCACGGGTAGGTGTTGTCAGCTCCACTGCAGGCACAAACGCGAACTCCCACCACTGGGATATGGAACAATTTGTAATGCAACAATTAACAGAAATATTGACATAAGTATGTGCTCAGCAGGGAGCTGGTATCTCATAGACTCTCTGGAGTGACTGTAACACAATGTATACAGTACCACATCAATTCTTAATGCAGCCTGGGCTCCTGTATCAATTGCACCTACCTATATGTGTACCCAGCTACTCGCACGGCGTGGCATAAAAAATAAACCTTGCCTTTCACATCAGCTCCTTTTACTTGCTTGTGGGGAAAGTATGTTATAAAAATGCATATTTTTTAACGTGAAATACCCGTCAAATTGTATTACCGTCATTGCCAA
>VXBT01012507.1:686167-723667 GCA_013400235.1 Oriolus oriolus
TGCAGGGTCAGGGGCAGGCAGGACAATGAAGACGCTGGAGGAGAAAGCCAAAATAAAGGGCTGAACCCCAGCAGCTGTAATTCTTCTCCAGGAGAGCACCGACCTCAGGAGGAAGAAATGCTGCCCGTGGGAGCGGGGTGCAGGGCTCTGACCTGGCTCCAAACGTCTACCCTTGGCAAACCTGGGGAAATGAGAGTTCTTAGGATGTTAGGGAGATATTAGGGAGAAATTCTTCCCTGGGAGGGTGGGGAGGCCCTGGCACAGGGTGCCCAGAGCAGCTGTGGCTGCCCCTGGATCCCTGGCAGTGCCCAAGGCCAGGCTGGATGGGGCTTGGAGCAGTGGGAGGTGTCCCTGCCATGGCAGGGGTGGCACTGGGTGGGCTTTAAGGTCCCTCCCAACCCAAACCATTCCAGGATTCTCTGACTCTGATACTTTTGTAGTGCCACAGCCATGACTGGGGTATACAAGCACTGGAAATAGCTCATTTGATATTTTCTCCTGGAACTTCTTTACTGTCGGGAAAAGCTGTGGTTTATGTCCTTTTGGAGAAAAAGTGGAAGCAGGGCTTTAGATTTTCTCTTTCTGTGCGTCCATCTTCCACGTTCCACGACAGTTGCTTCAAAATAATTCATTTGTTTCTAAGCACAATGTTCCTTTCTGTATCAAAAGGGAGAAGAAAACAAATAATGGAATCATTAATTTTAATCTGATTTCAGAACACAAGGAACCATTGTAAACCCCTATCTTGAAATATTTTCAGGACAAATAGTAGAAATTAACTTTTTTTTTCCCCATTAGTAACTTTCTACACAGGGAAAACACATTTCCAAGCTATTCTATTTATGTTCCACATGTTGCTGCAATTGCCTTGAATTGGATAGCGTGGAAAATCCTTTTTCTATCTAATCCGTCTCTCCACACTGTAGATAAGTAGGACAATATTATCCTAGAACTCCAAAAACTTTATGTACACAACATCTTATTTGAAATTAATGGGCACATTCACAGTCCCAGAAACCCATTTATTTTAGAAGAGACGTCCTGCCTTTTTGGGGGCTTGCCATGTCTCAGCAGAGCAGGGTCAGGCTGAATATGGAGCTGTAGGTTGATTTATCTCCAGGATTCCTGCAATTTCTCAGATGTCTGCTGGCATCACATCCAGGTAGGGATAGCATAAAGTGACATTTACTATTTCGGTCTTAAAGTGAGTGTGGATATTGTTGCTAATAATCATCCCCTTGTAAATTATAAATGTCAAGGACACCCAAACCCATGTTTTCACTGTAGCTTCTTTTTCAGAAAGAATTTCTCCTGTTTGCAGGCGTTGTCAGGCTCGTGAGGCTCCTTTTGGCAAACAGCACAGCATTAGCCTTTAGGGTGTTTGATCCCTGCCTTCAACTCCTGCAAAATAAATGAATAAAATGGACATTTTTTCTTAGGGGATGGCCCCACTTTAAGTCCATAGGCTTTAAGTTGCCACTGGAATATTGGTTATTAAAAATAAGAGTAAATGGGGCTGACCTGGACCAGACATGAAATCAGAGAATATTCCAAGCGTTACTGGGAGCAGGATCACGGAGCTGGCAGAGGTTCCTGCTGCTATTATTAAACCCAGAGCACTGCAGAGGGCTGGGGTGCAGCAGAGGAAAGAGGCAGAGTCCCCGAGCTGTGCTGCAGCGCAGGGGAGGTGACATTCCCATGCCATCGCTGCAGCCCTGGGCTCTCTGAAGGGCTTCCCACCACTCAGCAGCCGCTTCCCTTCTCCCCCAGCACATCCCCACTGCCCAGCAGAAATTAGGAGTGAATCCAGGAAATTCCAGCTGAGAAAATCAAGATCTAAACCATTCCCGACCTGAATGTCCCACCCAGTGAGCAGATGAAATGTAGCTCATTCATTAGAGTCAATCCAAACCAGGGCTGCAGTTACGTTTTGAAACCCTCAAGATATCAGTAAGTACTTTATAACTGTTACCTCTCCAGAGTTAAATAATTAGCAGAGTTTATGGAAAGGATAACAAGTATAAATGGCTCTGTGAAAGGGTGGCATTCTCTAATTTGAAGATAACCAAAACGAAAATGGCAGAAGAATAGGCAGTGTGGAAGAATCCTGCTGCTGATGGTGCTTAAACTTCTGCTGGTTGGGTTTTCTCCAGTGAAGCTGTTGCTCAGTCAGAGTACAGCTCTAACAGCCTCAAAGAAGACCAAAGATTTAAGTGCTAATTCAGCAAATTGTTTCAATCCAAGCTCATGCTTAAATTTGTCCTTCTTCCAGAACGCACTGGTAAAATTTCTCATTTATGTGAGAGAAGGACATCCTTAATCTCATTAAATTGAAAGAAAATTTTACTGCTAGTGCCATAAATAAGGTTGGACTTGAGGGTGACATGTGGGCTGGGTGAGGCCTAAGAACACCTCCATGGAAGAGGATAAGTCTGCAGCCAAATGTGCACCTTTTTTTGGAAAATCTGTCTTTCCTGTCTTGTATGGAAAGAGTGGTTTGGACCTTCAGTTTTAGCAGGAGCTTAATGAATGCCCCATGTGGTTCTACACATGCTCCCTTCTCCCTCAAATTATCCTAATCAATCAATTTTGATTTAAGTGTATTCTGTAAAAAATAAGGAGAGCAAAACAACTAAAAATAAACTCCAGTTGGTTTCTCTGTTAAATAACTCTGAAGAAAAATTTGCATGTAGGACAACTGTTAAATGCATTGATCAGGATTTTATTTAGGAGAAAATCCCAGACTTTGGGCCCAGCCTTCAGGATTTAGTGTTGGTCATGCAACAGTTCATGCGTTTTTCAAAACCTTTGTGTCTGGACTCCAGCTTGGAAGTCTGAATTTTTGGGAAGCTTTCATCCTGCTAGAACTGCCAGCTTTGAAGCCATTATTTTTTAGAGTTTCATATATGAGAGCTTGGTGGGCCTGGCATAATAGGGATGTGAAGATGGATTATGGAGAGACCCAGAGCTCTCATTAGGGCAGAGAGAGGGAGGCCAGGCTCTGATGGGAATGACGGATTGGGCCGTCTCGTGCCTTCCTCTCCCAAGGCAGCGCACTGCATTTTGTGTTTTAATTTTAAAGATAATTACTTTCATTTAATCCAGTGCTTTTTAGGAAGGTAACAGAGATGAGGACATTTGTTATGGGCCTATCATCTCCCGTGTTTGAATTTGTTCCTGGTTAGTGAGGAGTGCTGGAAAATTGGCTGTCTGGGGGGGATTGTGCAGATTTTCCCTGGGTGTGGCAGCTGCTTCCTCCAAAAACCTCTCACTCACCACCTCAGCAGGTTCTGGTTTAGAGATTTCTTCCCAGTGACATGAGTAACAAAGCTGAGAGGTGAATATCCATGGAGTCCTTGATCCCTGCATGTCACTGTCTCGGCAAAGTAGCCTGAGGCTGCACCTGTGGAAGCATTTCTTTTTGGATCAGGAGCACTTCTGAAGCTTCCTTCACCTACAACACTTTGGTTTGCCTTGCAGAGTTTTGGAGTTTGCAGCTGGGCTCCTTCTAGATAAAACACCATGGAAAGCTGTGATGCAGGAATGTGCCAGAGAGAGCCCTGGGCAGCCCTGCCTGAACCAGGGATGCCACTGCTGCACTCCAGGGTGGATCCCTCAGAATCCCCGCTGCTGCTCCTAAATCCATGTTCAGACACCTGATTTGCAAAGAATCCCGAGTACTGTACCTTTGAAAATCAGGCCACTGATCTCAGGCCAGTTCTACTGATTGGCACAAAACTGCTTCCCTTCTTTCTCTAGCCCCTCATTCATAAACATTTATTTCACTCCTATATCTAAGCAGCCATGGAAAAACCCAGTGGAGCAGAGCAGACTTTTAGTAGCATCTAAATATCGACCTCGGTGACTTGTCCAGCATGGGAGGGTGCTCAGAGAAAAGAAGCACCTCTGGAGGACATCCTCAAAATTGCTGTTGGCTTGAGCTGTGCTCACATCAGAATAATAATGACAGTCCAAAGGCTGTGTTGGTCACTGAGTCCGGCCACATCCCCCACTGGTAACAAATTTATATGACGTGAGCTGTGATTGATGAGTTGCTGAGTGATCACAACGTATTTGCAGAGGTGGGGGCACTGTATTTCTAACCTGCTATACTGTGAGTAAATGGTTTTTACTTTTAAACTTTTATATGGCTTGCAAAAGTTTTCTCTACTTACTTTCCAGATTTAGTCAGGCTTGCTTAATTATTACAGGAAATAATTTAATTACTAAGAAACATAAAGAGATCCTTTATACAGAGCAAAGGCACTGGGCTCTTTACATGTCCTCCCTCAGTACCATGTGCTTAAAATTAGCACGTGGCAGAGCTGAAGATTGTTTTTAAGAACAAACCCATTTCTATGCTCCCGACCCAAATGCAACAGGAAAAATACCATTATTGCAGGACTAAAGATAAAAAGGGGATTCAATTTTAAAACGCTTGTGGCAATGAAAAAATATAACTTCAAATGTGAGTCAATTCATTGAGGCCTTAACATTCATTTGTTGCAAATGGAGGGGGCAGTGGAATCCAAGGCCGGAGCCAATTGGCAGCTTGCAGGCTGGGAAAGGTCAAGTGGTGGCTCGTGGTGTGTGTACTACTCCCAGGCTTTGTTAAAATGCTGGGATTAAACAGAAGTTACATCTGAGGTCAAGTGACCGCAATAACAGGGGACACGGCAAGCCCTCAAATCATTCCCCGGGATGAAAATGACACGGAGCTGACATAATATCTGAGGTGAGATGGAACTGAAATCCTCAGCACCTGAACACTTCACCTACTGATGGGTAACCTGACCCTAACCAATCTTATAATCATACCCATGTCAGGGGGGAAGCTGCATTTCCCGGAGCAGAAGGTACAGTCACTCGCTTTTATTTTTTTTTTTTTTTTTGGCTCTGGCTCCGCTTCTGGAATGATGTTGTTAAAAGTTTCAATACTCTGCTTTAAGCCTTTCAAATCAATGTCTTCCGTGGAAAATCAGCTGCCACCTCGGGGGACAGAGCTCTTTGCCTGCTCGGGCTCTTCATTCCAGGCGCTTTGGTTTAAGGAGCAGCAGCTGAATGTGCTCCTCGGGGGATTTGAAGAGATCCAGGTTGGGCTCAGACTTGGCACTTTCAAACCAAAGAGCAGAGAGCAAGGACTTGGGGTGACTGGGATTTGTTCAGGCATGGTGAGTGATTTTTGGCACAGGAAGTCACATTTTTTTAGTGGAAGCATCTTTTAAGAAGAAAGGAAAGATGGAGCTGTTCATTGTAATGTTCCAAATAATGTCATATTGGATAACTTTAATGGTGCAACCCCCCCTGTTTTTTAAATTATTATTTATATCTCTAAATCTCACCTCTTTAAATTTATCTTTCAAAAATGCATGCCAGAAGATCCTGCTTTCAGAGTCCCCTTTGTGCTTTTGCATCCACATTTTTCTCTAGAGGGCAAACAAAGCTCAAATTAAAAATCCCGTTTACATAAGCGAAGCTGGATCAAAATCCTCCTACGATATTTCCTGAGCCAATCTATCTGCACTTCCCCAAACAATCATTGCACTGGGCTGTGGGATGAATCAGCATGTATTTAAATCAAAGGCAGCCAGGAAAGACTGCATCAGTTCTGTGCCACAGACCTGTCAAAGCCCCGAAGAGATTAAAGGCGTGACCCCTTCATCCCTAACATTGCTCCACAAGAGACATTTCTGTCACTATTTCTGCCACTTGGCTTTCTAAGATGCCACGAAGCCTTAGGGCGACCTCTGCTACATTTCAGTGTTGTTTATTGATTTCTGACCCAGTGCTTAATAGTTTTCCCAGTCCCCCTGAATGGCTTTTGTAAGCAATAGGGTTTGTGCATCTCCCCGATCAATACCTTTTATATTTACAATAAAATTGAAACTGCTTCTGCTGGGGGTGCAGCCCAGCATTTGTCATCCTTCAGCGAGGGAAAACTATGTCATTATCTGAATTAAAACATTTATTTCTGATTAAGAGAGTGTCCTATCTCATTAATTTTTCCCTTTCCAATAGAAAGGGAATAGAATCCTATTGATTTTTGCACTTTTACACATCTCCACTGCTGGGAAGATAATTGAGAAGTTAGCCAGAATAAATGAAGTTTCAAGTCTAGCAGGCCAGCCAATACCTTCCAAATTCAAGGTGTTTTTATGAAGCTGGATTTTAATTTGTTGGCAAGCTGAAGCAGTGGGACTTATTCGGCTGAGTAAATTGGATTAAGAGTAGAATCTCCTTGAAGCGTGTCTTGGTGAATGCTGAGGGGCTTGTTCCCCCCAGACAGCCACCGACTTGCTGGAGATTTATGCTAAGACAGCTTCCAAATTGCCCTCCTTCAAAACTCCGACTCGCTGCAGGAAGTGGGGATTAGTGGACCAAAAGCTGATTAACTCACTTCTCCTCCATTGTATCCCCTGTCTTAAAAACAACCCGGCTCCAATCAGCCGCTGAACTAGACCTTCAGATTTTCTGCCGATTGATTACTCTTTATTAGAATAATGGGATTAAATCAAGCTTCATTAAAAAGAATTCCCATTGCGTGAATCCCTGTTCCGAGGACCTTTCCAGCATCAGTGTTTGCAGTGATACCCCAGGTATAGGCCACCCTTCCTTCTCTATTTTCGTCCTATTTTCCTCTCTCTGAATTAACAACCCATATTCCATCTTCATTTCCTGCCTATAAAATCCATGCCAATCATTGTATATTCCACTAGGAAGCAGAATGGGTGTTTATACTTGGAGAGCTATAAAGGTTTGGGGTTGAAATAGACAATATATTGTCTATTTTAATAAGTTAGACAGAAGAATTTCATAACAGCTGTTTTAAAGCAGGGAAATGCATCTTCCCAAATACATTCTCAGAAAACCTGGACTCCTCCATTTTTGGAAGTAAGAATCAAATATTAAAAAAATTAAGACTGAACCATGAAAGAAAACCAATCTCAATGTAGACATTTAGCCCAGTAATCTCAATTCAGAGACTCCAGTAATAGTCTGTGTTCTCACTTTCGTTCAAGGATTCTTTACAACTTGGTTTGAAGCATTAATTTGATTATTTTAAAATAATCTAAGATTTATGGGCTGCAAGTTAAAAAAGCAAAGACTGGAACTTCTGAGTTTGTGATGTCTGACTCTGGTGGGGTTTTTTGGGAAGAGTAGGAATGCTGTGAATGTTTGAACCTTATTAGTTTCTAAGGAAGCAAATACAAAATGTCCAGGAGAAAGCCCTCTGAAAAAGCATTGTAAATGCCATAGTTATAACAAATCAACAGCACCGGATTAAAAATGCTGTGTAAGGGGAGAACTTAATTTCTTGCTGCATTTTAATGCACAGTCCCAAGCACCAAAGTATGCAAAAGGTTGAATACATTCATCACAAACATTTCTGTTTTCTCTTTTTACACCAATGAGAAATTGCAAGATTACCAATGACCTTCCTACCAATGAAGCACCATAATTATGGTCATTTGTTATACAACAGAGATGAATGGATAGAATTTACATAGAATAAAAATATTATTTAACAGCTGTTATGGATGTGTGAAGTGCAATCCTAATTTATTTAAATGCTATAAATATATTGGTAATGTATTCTTTCCGAATTAACCTTGTGAACCTTATACTGGCAAAACTTCAATTAATATTGCACTAAAATCCATTTTCTCCTGTTGTGGGGAATATTGAATTGGGGAAAATCTACAGCTCCAGCAGCAGCTCACTGCCTACAAGTTTTTGTTTGATTTTTTCAGTCCTTGGCTCAAGCTTGTGGTATTGGAATTATTTTAAAAATGCTTTAAATTAAAATTAGGCCAAACAGACTTTTACAAACCATCTTTCTTTTCCTGTTATTTAAGCATAAAATAACGGTTTCTGAATGAGTTGCCAAACATTATTTTAAAATGTGGGATTTGGTACAGTATTCTGTGTATTCCAGGACTTTTTGCTCATTTGTGTGGCTTGGGAGTGAAACAAAAGAGGAAAAGAAAATAGAGCCACGCGGGATATATTTAACTCAGCCCTTTCTGACTGCATATTGTAACGTGGATTTAAAGAGAACAACAGATATGTGTGGTTGTTTGATTAATTTGGAGGCTCGGGGGGATGTTTGCATGTGTTTGTGGCTCACATTTTGGGTTTGTCTCCTTTGTATTCCGTCCGTCTGCCCCGAGCTGTCATTATTCCATGTTCATCGACAGAAGAGTTATAGTTTGCAAAAACCTATCAGGTAGGCTGGACAGCAGATAATTGAGGTGATGATCAGTGCTAGCAAAAGACAATTGATAGTGATAGTGTCAGAGGCTGCACCTAACAAGATCTGCACCCTCTGTCTCCTTTAGCCTTCCTTTGGAAAGGACAGAATATGGAATAACATGGACATGTCTGATGTGCATCAATAGATAGGATGGCAGTGCATAATACTTCTTGGAACTGCAATCTGATGGGTGTATCTTTTGACATTGCAGCAGGTTATTAAATAGAAATGTGAACTATTAAGAGATGATCTTGACTTTCAATACATTTTTATCAAAGTCAAAAAATAGTTGATGCCGTTGAGTGGATCCACTTTGTGCAGGAGCAGAAAAATCTGGCATTCCAGGGGAGTCAAGGATCGTAATTGTCTCATTCTTGAAGAGGAAAGCAGAGCTCAAACCGCAGATATTTCATGGAAACAGAATAATTAACAAATGTGAATATGCACCATTATACCAGAGTATAAATAAATAGGTACCAGTCCAATTTTGTGTGTAAAGCTACGGGTGAATTAACCAACCTCACACTGTAACAGTCACAGGTATCAGAGTTTGTTGATCCAGGTTCCCGCTGGGAGTGTGTCCTCTCCTCACACGTGGCTGATCCAGGTGTGGAGGTCAGAACCCACAGACACTTCCTTGATCTGCAGGGAAAGCAGCTTGACCCTGCCTCTGAGGATATCAGTATCCAAAAAATTAGTCCCTGCAATTATAAAACTGAATGGATGGCACTAAACCATGGGAATTTATTTAAATCTCCCTCTGCCAAAAGCATCGCATCCTCTCCACCTTTTTGGGTTACTGTTTACTTTTCTGGACATTTAAAAATGCCATTTCCCTTCCTGATTTTCAAAACCTACATCTTTATTTCAACCCAAATGTTCTGCTCCTGCTCTCAGCTCCATGACAGCCTCCTGCAGAACTTCTTTTAATGTTTCCATGGAACGGATGAGATCTTTCACACAAGACCCATTTGGCCAACTCCAAGCATCCCAATTTTGCACAGCTGCACATTTTCCATTGTGCAGGAAGGGTCAGCGTGGGCAGCCTGGGGTAGGATTTATCCTCCTCTGCCCAGCTGTAGTGTGTGCAAGGAAGTCATGGCTTTGCATGGCTATTAAACACCCTATAGTCTATATAAAAACATGCAAAGTTGAGGCTTAATAGCAATAAAATATTATGGGTACTGCCCTCACTCATGGCTGAGCGAGCACGGCCCTTGATTGGGTAATTGGCAAACCACACACTGTGGCTCTCCCATGAATAATCATGTTTTTTCATTAGGGGAACAATAGGTTGCTTAACCCTCTAACTCTGCTTCCCCAAATGCCTCTCCCTGGTTGTGGGGGCTCTTCCTGAGCATCCTGCGCTCCCCTTCCCAGCAGTGCACTCACAAAGCCATTACATTCCTGCTCTGTGGCACTGAAGCTCTGCTGGCTTTTATTTTTCCCCGAGGCCGGTAGCCTTTGGGAGGGACTGGGACACATTAATGGAAAAGATCTGCTCCCTAATTCATGGCATTTCAGAGACCTTTGAATATATTGGGCTCCGGTTGAATTAATGTCATTTCAGTCAGGACAGGAAGTTTACTGTAGTTTGTCAACTATCATTCATTTAGAAAGTCCAGTAATTTAACGTGCAGCAGAGGGCAGGGAGATGGAAGACGGATCTGGATGAATGATGTGGGATTTTTAAAAAAACGTGCGTGGAGTCACACGGGGGAAACATCATTCAGCTGATGAGAGTACAGTGCAAACCCTTCCAGGAAGTGGGGCTGATTTCTGCCACAAACCCAGCCTTAGTCAGCACAACCAGGAGCACCTGGACCCCCCTCCTTTCCCCCAACTTCTGAGAGGTGAGGTCTGTCCCTTTAACGCAGGGAATTGATTGATTTATGGCTGCGTGATGGATCGAACGATCGTCAACGGAATTACACTGAATTATGGTGACACTGCTTCTGCTCCACAAGCCACTCCCCATATGTCCTATAACTCAAAAGCAGAATGACAATAATACTATCTATGAAATTTATATTCATGATTATAAATTAATTCTTTTTGGCCAGACCAGCAGCAGCAGCAGCCTGGCTTTGCAATTTCCAAACAGCATTTATGGCATTGGCTTGGGAATACTATCTATCAAGCTTGGTGACAAATGTGGTGGATGATGGTCTTTGCCGCCGCTGGCTCCAACATCCACTTGTGTTACAGGGGGAAAGAAAATGCTATAAAATAACAGGAATCCTTGAGCTGCAATTTCTGACCAGTGTTCCCGGCCTAACACCAAGTCTTCTGTGAAATGAATATTCCCTGGGAGAGAAACATGGAAACCAGGCTGTGTTCCCACATGGGAAGAGCCAGAGGGAGCAGGAAACTGCTGTTGAGAATTGGAGAGGCTGCACCCAGTGCAGGAGCACCTGAGAGTTCAGGGAAATTCAGCCTCTAACCTGGGCCTGTTGAACCCCTTTCTGTGAGAGGGTGGAAGAAGCACCAGGGCTTTTCCGCACAGTGTTGGCTAATTTAAAAAAAAAAAAAAGTAAAAAACTTTAAGAAGGGAAAAACAGGAGCAAAGAGAATGAAGTGACATCTTCTAGCTCTGCTGGCAGCAGGGAAAATGTTGCAGGTATGCTGTCAGCAGATCTTGGTCATCGCAGAGCGGCGTGAGAGCAGTGACTGCTGGAGAGCAGGGCCTGGCTTCCACCAGGGACACATCAGCTGCAGAGTCACTTTATGGACACTTTGAATAGCCCTGAAATGCCAGCAGTGCCCTTTGGAGGTGCTTTTTCCATTCTGGGAGTTCCTGGGTGGCACGTGGCCACACAATGAAACCCACTGACAGCCGGGTGCAGCGCAGTCCCAGGCTCTTCATGTCTGCTTTCCAAGGAAGCCTCCTTTGCCATAGGAAGGCTCTGGAGTGGCAGAGATTGACAGCCAGGATGCAGCTTTATCCCAGATCATTACAGCTGGGCAGAAAAGATCTGCTGGCCTACAGTGATTACCTAACAATGGGTGATAGAAATTAGGAGTAATGATCATGTTTGTGTGCAGACACGAGTTCCATGGAACAGCCTACGAACAGCGCAATGGTGCGAGGTGAGGAGTAAGTCGCTACTTCTGAAGTATTCGCTTGGCAATAATAATTGCTTTTGTTTGCTTTAGGAAAGACATCATTTGCAAAAGTGCCAAGTTAGCAATGCTTCCCTTCACGCACCTGTTACTCAGCCTGAAGGAAACCTCTAAAACTCACTGAAGCTGTCTGTCTCTCGGAGTTTCTTAGGTTGAGCTTTTTTCAGGTGAGGACCAATAGACCTGTGGTGCTGGGCAGTTTGCTCTTTCACTCACAGATCAGCAGAGCTGGCCTCAAGCACCACCTGCTGCTTTTCACCCCCTGTCTGGAGTGATTTCCATCACCCAAAGCACTGCTGGAACTGTTGTCTGTGTGATCAGCTCTGAGATCTTTGCTTGTCCTCACCTCAGGTGCTCCGAGGGTAAGGGGAGGCTTTCACCACAACCTCTTGCCACCTGCTGTCATGAGAAAGAGGGGCTGTTTGCAAGGCTGTGACTTCCCAAATCTCCCTCTGGCACCTTTGGACTTTGTAGCCCACCCCACCTGCTCCTGTCTGGTTTCCATGGCATCAGCAGCCGCTGGTGTCCCTTTCCACAAAGCTTTGCTGATGGCAGTGACTCCCTTCCAGGCAGGAATCCCTCTGTGTAGAGCAGGTTGTTGTGGCAAAGGGGCTTGTGACCATCATGACCCCATTAATGTGAGGTCTCTGGGGAGTGAGAACCTCTTCAGCAAGGCACTGAGTTATCCCGAGTGTTAAAAATTCCTGCCGTTGTCCTGGTTGTAAACACAAGGTCATGGGAGCAGCTCCAGGTGAGGGAGCTCTGTCTTTGCATTCCTGTCCTGTTTTCCTCCTCTGCCTTCTCTCTCCAGCCGGGTCAGTTGGCTTCCAGCTCCCCACACAGCCCTTTTCTACCCATTTATATCCTACAGCATCTTAACTTTCCTTCTGAAACACAGAAAGAACCTGCAGTCCAGCCCTGTGTATAGAGATAGTTTGGAAAAGTTGGGATCCAGTAAAAACTCCAGTTCATTTCTTCTCTGCTGCCTGCCCTACTGTCAGTAATAACCTGCCTGTGTTCCCTGTGCCTTCCCCACTCTCTATTTATCACTTTCATACTCTGCTGCCATCCTGTCCAGCCTAACTTTCTCCTCTCCCATCATCTAAATGCTTTTCCACCAGCCTTCTATGTAAATCCTGGCTTAGACTTTGTTAGAGTAACAGAAATGCAGCTTTATTGCACTGTAAGTCTCCAACATAGTGAAACCCATTAATGGGAAAGGTTTTTCCATCCGTTCCAAGTGAACGGAGATGCAGCTCTATGGAATATAGCTATGGTGCTGGAAAATCTATATAGACAGCAGAGGAGACAGAGGAAGGGTGTTCATTTACATAGTTTGTGGTCTTGGTTGGAAATTCAAGGTGAAAGATGGGCAGATTTCCTTTGGTTACAAGTGGTGTGCAATCCCAAAAGTCCAGGTGGGAGCAAAGTGAGGAGAGCAGGCTGAGCAAGGGGTTAATTCAGCTTTGGAATACTTACCTAAATCCAGAGTGGCACTGAGGGACAGAAGATCCCGCTGACCAGCAGCACCAGCACGCCCAAGGCTGTGATTTGGGAAGAATTTAAATAGATCCCACCCCAATGGTTGCCTGTTCTGAGGGCAGCCCGAGCACGCTCGCCAAAGGTCTGTGGCCACACAGGAGACCAATCCTTCCTCTGGTTATCAGCAGATCCCTTCCAAAAAAAATGTGTTCCTTGGCTGTGGAGCTGCATTTTGACTGTCTGATGAATCAGACATAAACCATCGCGGGCTTTGAGGAGCTCATTATTCCGAGCACTTCCCTTGCTGTTCTCCATGGCCAGCTAGCAGAGCCTGGAAGAGTTTCTGCTGACTCGTCTCTTCCAGCCTTGGAGACAAAATCCTGACCTTGCACAGTGAATTTAATTGTGCAGGGCTCAGTGGAGACCTCGGCAGCAGGAGTTCCACGGAGTAATCCTTCACTTCCACACCTGCAGCGCTGCAGGGAGTTATTGAGGGCTGCTGAAGGGAAAAGTAGATTTAGATCCTTTAT
This sequence comes from Oriolus oriolus, assembly GCA_013400235.1. NCBI lineage: Eukaryota > Metazoa > Chordata > Aves > Passeriformes > Corvidae > Oriolus > Oriolus oriolus. The sequence goes on from VXBT01012507.1 coordinate 699,557, forward strand.
CTAAATGAAATATCCTAACGGTGGTAGTGCCAAAATCAAGCCCAAATATTAATCTAATGGAAGGTGGGAGCTGGAGCATCTTCGTTGTTCTCAGATTGAAGGGTGGGATTTAGAAGTGTAGTGAGGCATCAAGATCACGGCTCTGCCAAGAGGCTGCTTGGATATTCCACTGGGAATCAAGGAATATTTCCAAATTACTAATCTGTGAATGTTCAGTATTTGTGATTAGCTGTGAAATGTGGCCTTTTTGATCAAAAAGGACGACTTTATTCTGTGTATTTACGTCGTGTTTCACTCCATCCATGTCTGATCCAGCACTGAGGAATAGGGGCATCAATAAAATAGAAAGGATTCATAATGAAATTTAATAGCTTGTTATTTGTGAATCTTGATTTTAATGTTTCTGATTCATCTTAACCAGTCCCTGCAAATTAAAAGAGGGAAAACTAAAACTACTGCCCCATCCTTATAGTCATGGCAATTTCACAATACCTGAGCCATCAGTGGATCCTGAATATCAGTGGAAAATAAATATAACACACTCTGGGCATCACATTGCCTGAAATCATCAGTGAATTTGAGAGTTTTCCTCATCTCTATTTCCTGTTCCTTATTTTCTGATTTTAGCCTCCTGCTCCCCCTGGAAGTGTGGAAGATAAATAGATATTACATTGCACTACTACATGATGGTTGTGTGGGTCTTGGGTTGGAATACTTTCCAGAAACCTTCCAGGAAAATAAAATGGCAAGGACTCCCAAAACCTCACAGTTAGGCACACAGTTGCAAATCCAGAGGTGCTGGAAAAAACAGGTTTTAGCAGTTCCACAGCGGGATCTGACAACCACAGGCCTTGGGGAGAGGTTTTACTCTCTGTGTGTGCAAACAATGGGACAAAAGTGGGAAAATATGGGAAATACTGTAATTCCAGAGACTGACAGCTTTGAGGAAAGCACAGGGCAGAAGATCCTATGGATCACTGTGGCCTGTTTAGAAATAGGATAAGAGCCATGCAAAAAAAAAAAAAAAAAACAGTTTGAAAAAATAATTTATATAAGTAGAATGGGACCTGAATAATTTCAGCTGTGAAACTCCAGAGGTGGGATGGCATTCCAGCCAACATGAATCTACTTACTGAGCTGTAAAACAGGTGGTAAAAATACTGATGAAATTTGAAAAATATTAATGGAACCGTGGAAAACAGGAGCATCCTCAAACACAGCTTGTCTGGGCTGTCTAGTGTGCTAATGGAATTTATTTTTCAAATTTAGCTGAAAAAATGAATTCCCCTGCTGAAATTCCAACTTGCCAACTCTCCAGCCCAGGTGGATTTTTATAGCCAAGATCTAAACCCCTGAAAAATAGCGGTGTGGAGTATAATGGAAATGCTGACACAACCTACATTACAGCTGCACGAATTGTGCCACTATAGTTTATGGAGAGCCCATTTTGGGTTTGTCAGGTTTTTAAACACAGGCTGTTGTAAATTTGAAAGAAGACTGTCTTGTCTTTAGGCTTTAAGGCTGTACATATTAGCAGGGATGGGTTTGAACCAAAATTTCCCTTTTCAGACACATTCCTGGACTTTGGGAGAACTGGGAACCTCACCTGAGCATCACAGTGCCATCATTATCCTTGTTTTTGTTATTTTTGTTTTGTTTTTACTGGGGAGAATTAGTTCTGCTGTGAAATAGAGTCCCTGGGGACAAACAAAAAGTAAAGAATCTTCCCCTAGGTACAAAAAATTGTGAGAAACACGAGTGCAGTTCACACTGCACAAGTTCCTCCAGGGCAGTGACAGGGTCAGGATTGAGCTCCCAGTCCATTAAAATGGCACTTTTAGCCCAAAAGTCAAAATTTCACTGTTACCTGAATTCTAACACCTCTGGCAGGTAAATATGTGTCTGTTCAATCTGCACTGAAACAAAGCTTTACAGGCTGAAGCCACAGCTTGGCCTCAGAAAATTAAGGATTCTGTCTTTAATTAGTGCTCGCGGAGGAAGTTGAATTCAGGCTGAAAACCTGAATTCTGTTCTCAGTAGCTCTCGGGAAAGTTTATCCTGAACTTGTAAAAACAAAGGGATTGTGGAAATGCAGATTAAAAACTGAATGTCAGCACTTGGGCCCAGTGTAATCTGACTGATAACAGCAGCAGGATGTCTCTTAGTGCAACCCCAAAGGTGGCACCTTCCTAAGGTGGATGAAAGCTGCCTTCCACACGCATGAATTAACCCAGGAAGAGGCAAAGAGGGAAAATCCATTTAAATCTGCATTAATCTTTTATTGGCTTTCCCACTTCTCATAAACAGTTTGTAACCATACATATATCATCATCCCAAACATCAAGTATAACTTCTCACTCAATAATCCAATTGATATCCAGCTGATATATTCAGTAGCAACAGTTCGTAAATGGGGCATTTTATAACCTAGGCAAAGGTTAATCATCCTTAGCTTCTTAAGTGTGATCTTAACTGTACTGCTCGTGCTCACCAGTGGATTTCCAGCAGTGCTCTGGGTTGTAGTTAATTAGGAGGCAGATTCTTCACTGATGTTGAAAAGAAAGCCGGGATGTTAAAATATCGTCAGTAGGTGCCCTATTTTTGGGTGCTCAGCCATGACACAAAGGACCCTGACTGCTGGGAGCCACCTCTCAGCTTTTTCTGATTCTCAGGCTCTTTAGAGAGATGTCACATTGAGCACCCAGGAACTGGGGACATTAGAACCACTTGTCTTTTTTGTTCTAGTTGGCTTTGTTCAAGGCTGCTTGTAGCCTGTCAGGAGTCAGTCAGCAGGAAGCCAAACGAGCCACGGCTCTGCATCAGCCAGCCAAGCAGAACTTCTGACCTGGTGGCACCGCAGTGACACCGTCAGCACGATCAGCAGCCTGGCCTGGTGGCCACACCAAAGGCTTCCATCATCCCTGAGCATCCTGCAAATAAAGTGGTGACGCAGCTCAATTTCATCTCCCTGATCCCTCCTGAGGACCTCTCCTCTTCAGGCTGTTCCCACATAGACAAAAAGATTTTGTCTCACTGAACCTATTTATTGACCACAGCTGTCACCCCTGCTCTGACCAGTGACCTTATCTGAATATTCAAATCCATTGTAGACCACAAGTTCAAATGATTTTCTTACCCTCTGAAAGCCCTGTTTTCATAGTGAGCTGATTGCACATGACAATATTATAAGGGGTGTAATTGACATTCTACAAACAATTTGCACCTCGGATTTACAAAAATAATATATACAGAAGTGGGAATGCTGCTGACATTCCCTTCCCCCAGCTCCCCTGAGCTGACCATGTTTGTGGAAACCAGGATGGCCCCTCCAGGTACTGAAAGACACACACAGATTTTAGAGGGATGTGTCAAATCTGCTGCAGAGAATCCGCTGATTCCAATTCATCCTTTGGAATGGGTGGGAATCGAGGCCACAGGCCCAACACTGAAACTCATCTTTCTTCCTTCCCCACACACCAGTGACTTCCCTGAGCAGGGAAACTCCCAGGGCAAATCCCAGGGGATTTCAGTGGCTGTAACGGAGCTGAAGAGGTGCGAACACAACACATTCCATCTCCTCGCTTTTTATAGCATTTCCCATTTCTGTTTTGACTTTACTTCCTTCATATTTTTTCTTCTTTCTTCTCTGATATTTTGCACAAAGAGCAGAAGGCCAATATTGCACTGAACACTTAATCTGTGCTACCTGAGTAATACAAATCATCACAATTAACTGTTCCTAGTAAGAAGCCCCACATCTCAAGTGGTTCTTTCCCAGCTGTCTGCCTGTCCATCCAGCATCCATTGACTTCATCATCCTGCCTAAAGATACTGGGTTTTGCTGGTTTAAAGGATAATGAGACAATGGAGTCGGAAGAACCAGAATATCCAGCTGGGTTCAGTTGGACTGAGGTGTACACAATTAATGAACATTAAACTCACAGAAAATTTGGCTTGCTCAGACTCCTGTAATAGAGCAGGAATCAGTCCAAGTCTGCTCAGACTCTGCAGGGGTTCATGAACTTCACAGACCATGTCAGTGCAGCCTCAGCTGAGAACAGGAAGCACATGGCAGAGAAGCAGATTTTGCAATTTTATGTTGTAACAGGGAAGAAAAAAGTGAAATGCTACAAATTCAAGACTGAAAAGCAAATAGAGGCTGTGGGTGAGAAACTCCACCCAGATGTTTGTGGTGATCTCTTCAGCAGGAGGAGTCCATGGACACCCAGCTTTGCTGGCATCAAGGCTGTCCTCAGGAGGAAAGCCCAGACACAGAAATCCCAGATCTCCCCTTCTCCCAAACATCACACAAAACTGGGAAAACCTCTTGGGGGCCCTGATTTTCTGGGGTGAGAAGTGCTGGCTGGAAACACCAAACTGACAGAGCTTTCCTAACACATGGTCCTGTAACTTTCCTGTCCCACATTTCGTGCACCTCTGAGAGCCACCCTGAGGATTGTTCCTGGTGCTATTTATTCCTACGATATCATGAATTGTCCAGTGTGGAATATAAGGTTTAAGTGCAGCCAAGTTCATAAAGCCTTTGGAGCTCATTACATGGATGGCAGTCCAGGAGTGCAGAGCGTTGCTGTAAATTTGAATTTTCTGCCGTATGTTTTCTAAATGCCAATATAAATAGCCCAGGAAATAATAAAATGAATAAAACACACGACTTCATTCGAGTTCCATTCGGAAAGACAGGGTGTGAAATGAAGAGCTCTGTTCTCCAGGTAGTGATCTCCATGCATAGTAGAGTGTTTGTCCTGAATTTCATTGCTTTGGAAAAAAGTCATGGAAACTCTTGATTTAGCTGGCGTTTAATGTGTGTTTTAAATAACTTCTGTGATATAATCAGCAACCGGGGGAATCCAGGAAGGAACTTGCAGAGCAGTAAAAGCTTCAGCAGCCTGCCTGGCCATTGCTTTGCTGGGTACACAAACCCCAGCATCCCCAGCTCCCGTGTTCTGTGCACGGCTGCGGCTCCAGCCGCGCGTTCCCGACGGATCCATCGCAGCCACGCCGGGAGCTGGGGCAGCACCAGGGCCCGGGGCTGTAAATCCCCTCTCCTTGCTGGGAATAGCAATGCACGAGCCATAGGCAAGTACATTAATGTCTCCAGCTATCCATAAATGAAAAAGCATGGACAGCAACATTCTCTTTATTGTTATTCCAACACAGGCCTTTTCCCTTTTTTTTCTTTTATTATTAAAGCCTCTGTTTTATTTTTTTTTAAAAACATTTTATCTGCTCGGAGCTTTGGCACATGAGAATTCTTGCCTTTAAATAAAACCCAGTCTTCTTTACATGGATTGAGTGGCTCTGTATTTATAAAATTATAGCATTAAGTAACTCAGACTCTTCATAAATACTGAGGGGAAAGTCACAGGGCCACCAATTTTGCTAGAATCCCGTAAATCCTGAGAAACTGTAGCCACATTGAAAACTGATATGAAGAATGTTGGCAATGCTTTAAATTAAGTGTTTTTAATATGCTTAACCATGCATTTAATTTAAGCTTAATGAGACAGTTATTGTATGCTGACTAAATACCATGAGCTTATTAAAAACATATTTACAGAGATTACCAGTGATGTAATAGATACATATTTATGCCATCATTGGTAAACTGCTAATACCACGTTTTTAATTAATTGGCATCTACTCAATATACAGTGGGGCTCTGGAGAGATTTATTATATTTGGTTTATGTTGATGAAGCACCAGCTGGTTTAATGAGGGTTAATTGATCTAACAAACTATTAAAATATACATTTCCTATTCTGTGGTGATCAGGGCTTAAATGAATATACATTCAAACAGCTGGAATTTAGCCTGTGCTTAACAGGATAATTCACCTGCTCACAGGTGAGGTGGGGCTTAAATGAACTGTTGAATGGAGAGCAATTAAATATTCCAGGAAATAGCAGAGTAAGAAATGAAACTGAAATAAAAAACAGTCACAGAAATAACAAGCAATAGGTAGGGCAGAAGAAGAAAAGTCTTCAGGGCTTTTGGAAGTGTCTCAAATGTGGTCAGGAGATCAGGAGTTGCAGTGGGTTGCTCTGTCTGGGCATGTCTTGGTGCTGAGATGAATTCTCGCTGCTCCTGCTGGTGTTGCCATAATGCCAGCTTGCCACGGACCCCCACACCCAGGGGAGGTTAATTTAACCCATGGGATTGGTCTTGAAAACTCTGAACCATGTGCAATGTGCTTACCACAGCCTCCTAATTTTCCATGCTGCTGGAATATGTGTGTGCCCCTAATGGAAAATCTACGAGCATTTTCGGAGCGGTTAAAACACGCTTTGCACTGGTTTTAATTTAATTTTACTTTTTTATGAAGAATCTTAGAGAAAGGGCACAGTGAAAAAGCAATGAAAGCCAAATTGCTGTACATGAGGTTTCATTTCTGGAGAGCCAGGGAGATTAATTCACTTGGCTGTGACTTGTTCATTACTACCCCAAGCTAACCAAAAAAATGAAATATCACAGGGAGCAGCTCCTCTCTTCCATAGGTTGTAACAGTGCCCTGATCACAGGCTGTGGAAGAGGAAAATATTGGGTTAATACTCTGACAACGCCTCACCTGCCCTGAGCAAATTATTCTGCTGCTGCAGTTTTGTTTGCTGACGATTGTTCTTCTGGCCATTATTTTATTTTATTATATTTTATCTGGACATTTAGCAGTGTTCCCCAGCCTGGTGTGAGGACGTGGCACTCACTGATCGGGAGGCTCTCACCCAAAGTTTGCTGAATCACTGGTTCTCCCTGATCCGCTCTGCCAGGGAAGGGTGTGCAGGAGCTTGGGTGTGTGAATTATCAGAGAAAACAGAAGGACCCCTCTAAGAAGGATAAAAATAATGATGATGAGAAGGAGGTTGAATTATTCTCTGTTGTATTGTCCATGAGGGTGAGAGAGGCCTATAAAAGATCAAAGGTGATGTCCTGACACAGGGACATCAATTAAAATATTTTACTAGGCCTTTATTTGACACTTAGCTTGCCTGTAACAGTTTACAGCAGAACTTCATAGCATCTGTTTATATGGCTTAAATTTTATAATGATTCTGAATTCTTTGTTGAACCTTTTTTTTGAGGGAAAAATGTTAACTCTTAATAAGTGACATGGCATTTTATTCTGAATCAAAAGCCTTTTCCTTGAAAATGGCTTAATTAACATTTCCAGGTTCATAACATTTTCATTTATTCCTCTTTTTTGTTTTTAAATGGTTTTTTAAGTTTTCCAGTGATAGTGATAGAGGTTTCCTAATGTATTAAAAAAACACAGAGTGTGCCCAGTGGGATCTGCGATCTGATTAGCTTTCAGTTTGAAGCTGAAGGAGGAGATTAAGCAGACAAGGACTGCTGTGCTATTAAAAAGAAAACCTGATGTCTTCTAGCCATTAGCCAGTAAAATGAGTACAGCTGTCAGCAGAATGGCTAAATATATTACCATGTGAAGATTAGCAGGTAAATATTTGAAAATTATGCAAGTTTTGGAGTGTGTGAGGAGCTAAATTCTGCACTTAGGGGTGACTTTTAAAGCTGGAGTCGTGATACTGCAACCCACAGGTTTTGGGATTGTCTTTGAAGAGCCTCTTTGTACAGGGTTTCATCCAGCTCTTGGCACAGCAGGCTCTGATCCTTGACCAAAACTCCAAGCTGTTGCCACAATAAATAACAAAAATAAAATTCTAATCCCACTGGATCCCACGACGCAGCTCCAAATTTATATCTGGAATTTAGTGCCATGTGGCTTCACTCTGGTGATTCACCTTTAGGGGTGTTTTCCCCTAAAGACTTCCCAAAGCCTTTCCCAAGAGTGGAAGTGCTGCTGCTCTCGGCTCTGCCCACTGGGCCGCTAAACATTTGAAGTGCTAAAAGCTACAAAGTCTCCCATAAAAAATGATGGGTATCCAGCTCAGATTTCCGGCCTTAGATTTTCCACTGTTTTGGATACATCTCACCAAGCAAAGGATCTGAAAAACAACTTCTATAATGTTTTCCATGAAGGCAGAATGCGGTTTTGGATCTGAATTAGACACAAGTAGTGCAGTGTCTGACCAGCACGTCCATTTCTGCCATTCCTGGGGATCTGCACCTCTGTACAGACATGATCAGAAGCTGTTGTGGCCCTGCTGGAATCCATTCCCATCTAGAACAGAGCAGCTATTTAACACAGCCTGCTTTATGAGGATGCAGTCTAGCAAAATGTCATGGAAAAACAATTTTCCCCCTGCGAAACAACTGCTTATCTCAGATAGCATCAAATCAGAAATGAAACCAGAAGAACAGAGCGGGGAACCCGGTTAGAAAAGAGGTGGTGTGGGAAGTGCTGAAAAAGGAAGGGTTGGTGGTAGATGGGGATGTGGTAGGGGATGAGAGTTACCAATTGCACTTTTAAACCCCAAAATAATATAGTTAAAACATCAAGAGGATAATGCAGGTATCCAGACTGGAGAAGAAAATAAATATATGCAAGTTTAAAGTATATATATAAAAATATTTTTCTTGTGTACCCCGAGCCATTCAGGAATTTACACACACATCTCCTGAGATGTAAACCACCACATAAACTGTTAAATATATATCTTTTCCACACCTTTTGTAGCATTAATTTGACATGTGACATTATATTTAGGCCCCATCTCATCTTTAACTTGATTTGGTACTCCTTTTCTGTCTGTGTCTGTGTAGCTGAGGGTTGTTTAAGAACCAGGTCTCAGACCTGGCGGCTGTGGGACCGTGCAGAGGTGAAAAGCAAAGTGACAGGAAGCAGATGTTTAAGTTCAGCGGTATTAGCAAAGCTCCTAAAGCCTGAGGATAAGTGTGTGCTTAAAACCCGTCGAGTTGCATCGGATGGAGGCCCAGAGCTGAAGTTAAGCAGATGTTTTGGGGAGCGGGGATGGACGGCTGCTGATGCCACAGCACAAGAATTAAACATATGTGTAGTGAGAGCAGGCTCGTCTGTGCCTGTGCCTAGGAAGGTTTCTAGTAGGATGTGTATTTATTTGTTTTCCTGTGTATTTCTTTCATACAAAACCAATGCAAGCTGAAAATCCAAAGCAAATATCATTAGTCTCATTTTCTAGTCAAGTGCTTATGAGTGAGGGGAGACTGGCTCTGCCCATCCCGTGTTAATTCCCTTCCTCTGCTTTTTCCTGCTCACCGAGGAGTCCAAGGGTTAAGCCATCCCAACATGCCTCACTCTCAATTTATAAACCAGAAAATCTTCCATAAATCAAAAGTTACAAACAGACTTTGTAATGTCATAACTCTTGTGACGGCTCTGCCTTTGATTGATTCCTATACATACATTCTGTCTGATTACCATAATGTGCTCTTGTGGGACAATTCGAGCAGGGGAGAGGGAAGGCGCAAGGAAAGAAGTAAATAACAAATGGTCCTGACTCCTCCTCATCGAGAGTGATTTCAGTCCAATGTTCCATCATATCAACTGGGAAAGAGAGTCTTAGGGTTTAGGCAATCAATTACAGATATGTGTAGAGGCAGACACAATCATTTCCCTGATTGTCACCAGTCTGGAGCAGTGACACAGGGAAGTGATCCATCAGTCTATTTCCAGTGACAATCAGAGAAAGATGGCAGACACTTGGACGCTCACAGGCCCCTGGATTGGCTGGCTGGCGAGATTGAAAAATAGCTGTATTTCAAACATAGCTAAACCTTTAAATACCTCTGCTGGAAGGTTTCAGACATTCCTAGAAAACATTTAGAGCTATTACAGGAGCCGCTCCCATTACAGTGGGTGGCGAGGAGAGTAAACCTGCCTTGAAGTGCATTAGAATAGATAGAGTGAGGTAACCATGGTTCAGCCAGGAGTATCAAAGTCCTTTCTGATTTGCCAGCTTTGCTTTTCCTCTGCTTTAATGCCGTCTTTTTAATATGAAATCTTTTTTTTTTTTTTTAAGCAAAGAACAGAAAATTAGCTCATCTGTGGTCAGAAATTTAGCACTAGATTTAGAGGGCATTTGTTCTGCTGCTTAATTCTGCCTTTTCCTCAGTGTACAGGGTTTAATTCACATTAAAAATCACCAGCAAGGTGCAAATGTGGTCAGTTCAGCAACTTGAGAAATCCCCTCTTCTGATAACCTTTACAGACATTGTCAGAGCCCTACAGAAAAACAACCCACTGGGTCTTTAGTAACCAGCTGGTTTCAGACTTAATGTATTTATTGGTTTCTTCTCGTAGCAAAATCCTTTTGAAGAAAGAGAATCCACACACTGATGGTTTGAAACAGCAGCCCCAGAGCAGCATCCCACGAGCTGGGGAGGGCTGGCTGCAAGCTTGGGATGATGGAGAAGCAGCAGCTGCCAACATCCAGGTGTTGGAGGAGTAATTTTCTGGAGTTGTGAACTTCCCAGGCACATGTCCCACCACTCCTCCCCTCACAGCCCTTCACTGGATAACTGGGAATCCAAACTTACCCCTGCAGGCAGAGCAGCTGAGCCCGTGGGGACAGTGCAGGGATGTGTCCTCCTCATGTTTATCCTGATCTGTGTCCTCACCTCCTTCCCAAATCCTCACTAGTGCTGGGTTTTAAGGCTGAACTTTGAAGGCAGAGATGCTGTGCTTAGGCTGGGGAAGGTGAATCCCCCCCTGAAGGCACAGGTAAATTAATTCAGGGAAAATCCTGCCCCGTGGCCTGGCAGATCCCTGGGAGGTGGTGAAATGGGAGCTCTGCCAAAGCTGGGAACCAGGGACTGCTGGGTGATGAAGAAGCTGCCCCCAGGCAGCTGGAGTTGGGTTTTTGATGCCATACCCCAACAAAGGACACATTTTTGGCAGTCCAGGGAAGGAGGGAGGCTCAAGGAGTGTTTGGTCCTCCCACCCCTAAGCTTCTGTGGGAGGAGGAGGTGCTCCCACAGGGCTTTCATTAAAGCAGTCTCTTTCATCTGCCCCATGGGTTGTGGTGGCATCCAGCACTTCCCTTGGTGCTTCTGCTGCTCCCACAATTCCCACCCGACTCCCCAACAGGGAAAGGAGCCAGCCTTGTTCCACGTCGGGACACCCTCACCCCTCCTCCATGGACAGCACATGCTGAACTCCGTATTTAGGATATTTATCACTGTCTTGAGAGATGTGTGTTATCCTCAAACATTCCAAACACATGGAAACATCACATTTTGGTGGCTTTTCAGGTGGAAAAGGCAAGAAAACAAAATCAGGGAGCTCATGTTAAAATGTACCCAAGCCTCCTCTCTAGGACACCGCTGACAAACTTCTTGGATAACATTAGTCTGACGGCAAAATGTATAAAATAGAATTTATTATTAATTCATAAAGAGCTTTGATATCTTATCTATTGCTCTTCTCTTGTAATGATTTTTAATGTCATCATGGTTTTTAATTTTGCATGAAACCCATCGTCGTCTGTTTTCATTTGTTTGGTAAACCTTGTCTGTTTTATTAAGAAAATCCCGAGGCTTCTGTGGGTATTTCTGCAACAATAGGAATAAAGAAATATTAATAGTGATTTGTTTCTAGCTCAATGCAACATTAATTTCAGCACTATATTATGAAGATTTTTTTTTTTTCTAATTTCTCAACCTAGGGAAATATATTTCCCGTTCCCAAAATAATTATTACCCGTTCCCGGTAATCCAAACGATGAGTGAAGAATCCTCAGTGTCCCAAGATCTTGTACAAACCTTAACTTACCTTTTATTTACTGTGTATGCTCCTGCAAGCCAATAGGAGTCATAACTCCATTTAGATAATAATAATCAAATTATCCAAACCTGGGAGAACATGCTTTATAGATTTTGGTCTAAATTTAATACAAAAATGCACTAGTCCTTGTTTGGAAGAGTTTATTAAGGGTTAGCAAAGAAAAAGCTTTTTGAATAGTCCATAACTCTCTAATGGCCTTTTTCAAATAAAATGGGAAAGAATTTGCAAAGAAACCTATATCAGTGAGCTGCAATTGTAACATTACAGTACAGGTCTATAAATCTTGACATGTTCAGAAGATTGCCTAAACCAGCAATACAATCTGTCCAAACCTCATTGTCTCCACGACCAGCCAGACTCATTTTAAGAAATGTATGTGGTCTTCAACCTAATTTTATCACCTTCATTTGTAAACTAGTCAATCAATCAAAGCATCCTGTGAGTCTAAATAGAAAAAGGAGTGCATTTTCATGCATTTCCAGACAGCACAGTCAAAAATTAATCTCCACTTGATCAGACATTCCTTGCCCTCATCTCAATAGACCATCATTAGGGTCAGCAATGTATATTAAAAATAGAGTTGCAGGGAACTGTGTGCTGGGGATTCTTTGCAAGGTACCTGCAGCCAGATCTGTGAGCTCAGGGCTCCCTGAGAGACAAGGCTGGGCTCACCCAGCAAAGAGCAGCTTCAAAATAAAGTTAGAAATGGGAAAAGGACAATTACCGAGAATTCAAATGCTCCACCAGCTGTTTTTAGCACCCTGAGCACAGCTTGGCGGGATGAAAAGTGGGATTTCAGAGAGCTCATCTCATGATTCCTCTCCTGTTTAATACCTGTAGACATTATTCTTAAATATTTTCCCACTCATGTGTGTATTTGTGTGAGATGAGACTGGGGCTGGGCAGGTTTGTGCTGGGGAGCTGGGCAGTGGATATGCACCGTGCCCCAAAGCCGTAACTCCTGCTTTTCCATCCCGGAATCCATGGCCTTGGTTTCTGGGCAGCTTTGGTGCGGTGCTGTCCTGTGACTGCACCAGGGCAGCTTGGGACTGACCCCTCCTCTCCCTTCCAGCTGCTTTTCTCTCCTCAGGCAACACCAAGAGACCAGTGAATGCTGTGATGGGATTCCCAGTGGGTGCTGGAGTTCCATAAAACAGCAAAACCACCAAACTGCCCATGGGGACGTGTCTGAGCAGCCCCAGGAGCCTGCTCTGGCTGAGCTGGAGCTGTTGGGGTGGAACAGGTGAGGGAAATATTCCCCAAAACTGCTGAAACTGTGCCAGGGAAGGCAGCAAACCGGGGTGGGCAGTGTAGGAGGGCACAGCACATCTTCGGATTGTTTGGCAGCATAAGAAATATTCCAGAATGAGAGCTGTGGTACCCGAGGTCCTGTTTCCACCTCCCAATCCTGGTTTTCTCTGGCTGCCTTCCCCTGCAGCTTCCACCTCCCTGGACAAAAGAGCATTTAAGGATGTGGCAGGCAAGGGGTGATTGCGGGTCCTGTGCTCTTCTAAGTGAGGCTGAAAGAGTTTGTTGGTCTTAAGTTGAAGTTTCTGAGTGGGAGCAGAACTACAGCAGCAGTTCCAGGTCCTCAGATGAGGAAGAGTTGTTTCCTTGCTCTGGGGAAATGGTTCAGTGCCATGGCAGTTGGGTTTTTTCTCTAATTCTTGACTTGCAGCACAAAACCCATCTCCAAGCACATCTCAAAGAATGGCAGTGGTAGAGAAGGTGTTGATATAGCAGCAATGGCAGCACTGACCCAAAGAATGAATTCTTTATCTGAGTAGAGACTCCCTGTCTTCCCTGGCTGATGAACCTTCTGAGATGTTTAAACATCCAACCAGAATAGGTCAGGACCTACCTTCAAGGCAGCAAGAGAAATCTCTGCTCCCACCACACCCTTCCCTCCTCTGCGGCGTGTGTGTCCCATGAATGAATTTTGCTTCAGGATGGAGTCACTTCATTCCTGCTCAAGTCCTTGGCTCCCTCTGAGAAATGAGGTTGGGACAGACCCAGAACCCTGTCCTGAAGGGCACCGTGCAGGTGCTGTCAATGGGAAGACACAAAGCAAGTCCGGGTGAAAACTGGGCTTTATTCAGCCATCTGACGAGCTCAGGCTGCAGAAATGGTGCTTCATTCTTGAATTTTTCTTGGAAAATGCAAGAGGATTTCAGGGAATCGATGATATCCTCTACTTATACTTCGGAGGAGAAAGAAATTTATATTCAGGTGGCTCTGCCACAGCCTTACGCAAAACCTTGTGAAGTGGCTGGGGAACCCTTTCCGCAGAGGTTTCTCCTGCTGTAATTAAAGCCAGCGCACAGCGGGTGTGAATCCTTTGGGGACAGGGCCCTGAGGTGCTGCTGGGCTCCTGTCAGCTCAGTGACAAGGAGCTGGCTCCGAGGAGGCTGCGGTGCGGGATCAGGTTGATGGCTGGGGCGCCTTGGCCATGTGCCTCTGGTTTGCTGCTGCCGGTGACAGCCTTGGAGCCGGGGCCGAGGCAGCTCAGGCACCGTGCGGGGCCATCTCCCCCAGGAACCACAGCTGGGCAGGGGGGTTAAACAGCTAATTCTGATCTGCACCAGCCCCCGAGGGTTCTGCAGCAAAAAGCTGAGCAGGACAGGAGGTTTCCCACACAGCATCACGGGCAGGTGGGGTTGGACATCACGGAACGAGGAGGAGCTGCAAGGGAGCCCCTGACCTGGAGACCCTGAAATGAAGATCTCCCAAAAGCTTGGGAATTCAGAAAAAAAATTACCTGATGCTTTCCAGGCTTATTAGACTATAACCCCTAACCATCAGACTTGGCAAGAACAAACCATTGAATTTCCGGGGAATATTCAGACTTTAGAGCCGATTCCTCCTCTTTTCAAGTGTTTTTTCCACAAGGGGTCATTGCAGAGCAGAGCAAGGATGACTTAAAAAGCAGGTGATTCTTTCCTTTTCTAAAGTGATGTAGACATTTCGATGCAATTAACTGGGATTGTTAACAGCATTAATTTGTAGCTGGAAAACACCACAATGCCATAATTATAATATTAATTATTCGGTTGGTGTTTGTGTCAACTCCATTTAGACTGAGCAGTGTTTTAGTTTAACTACATTTAACAAAATAGAGCCGGTCCAGTGGGGGGAAATATGGAGATTTGCCTCCGTGTATAAATGAAGAATTTAAAAATAAGTGCAGATTTCTGTGTGGTAATTGGGATAAAAGGAGAAGACTGAAGACTGAAGATGTTTCTGAACTGAAATTAAATCCAGCCCTGGAACATCTACAGAGAAGATCAGAAGCAATTCTCAACCATCAAACCACTGTTGACTCCCAGATAACTGCCTGATCTTCTGTTTCTTTTCTCTTTCCTTTTGTTTGGCAAATAAAGCCTTTTCAATAATTCAGGCAAATGGATTGATAAATACAAATAATTGAGCAGATTAAGCTTAAAAATAAAAACATATTTCATCATATGTAACTTAAAAAGTAATCATATAATTAATGGGTGAAAAACAGAGAGAAAGATTGCCAGAGATTAAGATTAAGCCCTGCAGAAGAGAATGTTCTAACTAGAAATTGGTTTAATTAATAGCACATTTTACATAATGATTACAGTGTAATTGCGCTGACTAGCAGAGTGTCATTAAATATATCCATGCTCCTTTACAACACCCTAAGGCTAAAAATAATGAGTTACATTGAAAATCACTATGCAACAGGTTCATAAATAACATTTAAGCCTATACAAGGCGAATACTTATAAATAATAAATATTTGCCTTTTGTAATTGAAGAAAAAATGACAGCCTTCTTTTTCTACTACCCTGTAGATTGTCATGTTATAATGCTGAAAAGATTTTTTCCCCTTGCGTTCTCTAGAAAGTCTTGAATAATTTATTCAAATGCTAATATTCCACATAGTCTGACTTTGAGGAACAAATATTCCTACATAAAGAATAAATGCCAAGTTGCTTATTACCAGCTTGGTTTTACTTTGCATGGTGCAGTCCCCAAAAAACTCTCACACTCTATTACACATGTCAGATGAAGTTAGTGGCCAGATTTCCTGCCAGAAGAGTTACTTTTTTTTTTTGATTTAAAAATTACCCCTTCTCCCAAAATGTTCATCAGGCTCAGAGCTGTTATGCAGCGACAGCTGCTCCTCAGCTCCAAAAAGGACGACATCACAAAGCTGATAACTTTTTAATCTGGAGCTTTTCTCTGGTGCATCAGGAGGATCCAATAAAACCAGGCTGGATTTCAGATCAGCGCTGGGCTGACATTTGAAAGCCCCCCAAATGGGTAGAGCTCAGTTACCGAGGCAGCCGTGGCAAAATAAATGTCTCCAGTGGCAAAATAAAGCAGGAAGAAACTTCCATCCCGGACATGGGAATGTTGTGGAGCTCCAGCTTTGCTGCTCCAGCCACGGCACTGTCATCCCAAGGCCGGGCTTGGGGGACATCCTCTTCTCCAGTGGAAGAATTGGGGTAATAACTCAGCTTTTAGGGGAAAAACTAAACCTCTTGGATCCCAGAGGTTTTCCATGCTCTGTGGGTGATCATCCAGACCCACAGAGCTGAATTTTGGTCTCAAACGAATCAATAATAGGAATAAAAATGAATAAATGTCACCAGAGTGGAACCAAAGTGGGCTGAACACTGGAGCCACGAGGTTTGGGGCACCCAAATGGCTTCAATGCACAAGCAGCTTTTCACTCTTTTTAATGGTAATGAGATATTTTTTGGTATTCTCATCCTCCTTGTTATAAAAGTAGGTTTTGTAGTATTAAAAATAGAAACAAGTGCGAACACCTGCAGTGAAAAACCAGCAGGAAGAAAATGTGGTGTTTGTTGGCAACAAAACATTCTCTCGGTGAGGGCAGAAGTCTGCTAATGCATGGGAAGGACTCTCTGCTCTTGGGTGACACAAAATACAGTTGTCCATTATCATTTATATTATTTTTCTCTATCACCAAAATGAACACCTGTAAAATTTCCTTGTCCTGGTCAGACATTTTTCCCCCTTTTGTTGAAGCAGCAATGATACACCTTCCCATCCACAGGAAAATGAATCCTTTTCCTTCTTATCCTAAACACTGTGCAGAAGATGGAACTCCAGGTATATTTGGAGAGTTTGGTGAAGAAAAACAAGGTTAATTTTAATGGAATTTCTGTGGTGGCAGGGCAGATCATTGGGAACATATCCTGATTTTCTGTAGGAAGCTGCATTTACATCACTGTTGACTGTCTTTTTTAAATTTCTCATCATTTTTACAGCTTCCAACGTCCCATGGGGAACTCCAGAGCACATAGAAAGTGCAAAAAGGCAGGAATGGACTTCCAGTGGGCATCTGGGCTGAGGGGGCTGGAAAAAAACTGCTTCCATATCACACCAGCAATGCCTTGGTCACATCACTGAGCCCTGCTGGCAGCTCTGGGAGGTGAGAAATGTCACTAATGCAGGTATGATCTTTAAAATTATTAGGGTAAATTAATTAAGGTATTAAAAGAGACAATTAAGGCATGGGCTATTTAATTCTAATAAAAAAGAGTTTATTTGGATCCCAATCCAGAGCCAGTGGATAGCAGAAGTCCTATACAGGTAAATCTTTTTTTCATTATTATTATAGAAAAAAACCCAGGGATGCTTTTTGCCACAGAAAAAGGAATAAAACTCCTGGAGATTTAAAAAGTTTCAATTTGCTTAGCTGCAGCTAAGACAAAATACATCCCCCAAAGTACAAAAGGGCAGAATTTAATGCGAGAGGAAAGGCTAAGAAAGATGAAGAAAGAATCCCTTCCCCTGTTTATTCACTGCTGCTGGGCAATAATATAATTTTCAGTCTCACGTCTCTATTTCAGACCACATATGGCAGTAATATTGGATGTTCACCATCACAGCTTAACCATGACTAAACAGGTTGATGAATGTCATGCATCTTATCATCATACATGCATATTTTTAAATATAATTCACTTTTGATCTGCACCCTTGTGCAGTGGTGAATGAAAACAGTTAAGATTTCTTCCACTGTCTGCCTTTAAATGTATTAAACAGCCCTGCTGTCAATAGATTATATTCTTGTACAATGATAATAGCCCAAAAAACTAAGAGGCCTTGTCAGGAATTGCAGTTGTCACAGTTTGATGCAAATGATTTTACTTGGTGTTCATCTGCTGCACAATCATCTCATAATCTGGATATACATCACAGCATGACATGTAAATTTCCTGCTACTCTGCTTTCATTTCCAGAGGCAGCAATCAAATGAAAACCATTCAACCTCACCAAAATGTATAAATAATTTTCATTCAAACATATTAACAGTCAAAATATGAGAATTTATCACAGAGCACTACGCCTTTTAAGAAGCAATAAAGACTTTACTTTTTAAGCATATTTCTACTTAGAAAAGTAATATGAACAGTAACTTGTGGTTTTAAAAGGGGATTTAAAAAGTCCACACATAGCACCAAATCCTCAAACTTAAGTGTGTTGGTGCTGCTTTGCTCCACGTATTTCTTTGGAAAAATTAGCCTGGAAGAGGGTTGGGAAAGGGGGAATAAGGGATGCTATTCAAATGACTCCTTTCCCCTTTGATTTGCCCCATAAAATAAATATGAGTATTAAATACAAAGAACAGAAAATATAATGCTGTGTCACAGAACCTGGTGATACAACAAGGAAGACTTCCTCTGTTTTATTTATTCATTTTCATTTATACTCTAGATTAGTTTTTAATTTAGCTACGTTTAAGAATTTTTTTTTTATCCATCCCTTTTTTAAAGGGCTGTTACGAACATCCCCAAAAAGACCAGTTTTGCAATAACCCAGTGAAATTCAAAAATACCAAACAAGAGTCAGGCTGAACTCCAGTTCCACCAGTGCCGGCTGCCAAATATCTCCTTCCTGATCTCTTTTTGGTCTGGGGGGAGCTGTCCCTGCCCATGGCAGGGGGCTGGAATGAGGTGATCCTCAAGGTCCCTTCCTACCCAAAGCAGTCTGGGATTCTGGGCTGAAAGTAATGACTGGAAAAGGGAAATATTTGCCCTGACTGCCTGTGGGCTGTGGGGAGATGGGGGTTTGGCAGCATTTTCCAGCTGCAGTGCCAGTGGGGAGCGCTGCTGGTGGTTACTGGGAGCACTGGGGCACCCAGGGCGCTTTGTGTGGAACACGGGTCAAATCAGCCTCCACTTATTGCTGAAATGAGCCTTTTTGGGGTGATTTGCTCTCCTTCCCAAGCCACCCTTCCCTGTCACCGTGTCACCCAAATCCACTCCTGGGGAGCCCCTGAGCTCCCTGGAGTCCATCACCTGCCAGGCTCCAGGAGAACAATCCCCAGCCGAGCCAAGGAACGCAGGAACAAAGGACACTTTGCTGTTCTTATTAATGGTGGTGCTGAAAAAAACTGCTGCCTCCCTAGAAATTGGGTGCTTTTTTTGAGAAACAGGTAAAAACTGCTAAGATGACAGTTTTTCCCATTTTTCCAGTGAGTGTGTCTGAGGAAGTAGAAGTGCAATAACCTGGGGTACAGCAGGCTCAGCCATTTGAAATAAAACTTTGCAGTACTAATGTTTTTGTAACTGCTTTCATATTGTAATGATATTTTTCCAAGCACTGGTTTTATTTGATCTTAAATACCTTTTTGGGAAAGTCCAGTGAGCTGACTCTAATAAAATCATGCTATTGAAAAAAGGTTTAAGTGGAATGTTCAGAATAAATTACAAAACTGCATGCAAGAATACCAGCTAGTGCTGCAATAAAAATCTGGAAATGAGGATTCTTGCAATATATTTTAAAGAAGTAGTAGACTTTTTTTTTTTGTTCATTTTTTTCACAGAATGTTTCATAATAGAAAGCCTTCGCAACGCGAGAGAGGGTGAATGAATAACGAATGAATAAACTGCCAAAGAAATTGCATTTTAAAAAAAAAAACTTCACTTTTTTTTCCTGGAGCATATATTTCATATCATTTTCAATAACTTTTAGAAGATAATAGGAAAAGTAATTCTCTTCCATTTTGCTGTGCCAAAATACTTGAATTACATCATACTTAGGCTGTCACATTTCACTCTCTCTCTCACTCACACGTTCAGATCCTTTGTATCAGGAGCTGATATCAGGAAAATAAGAGTTGTTTTGAATCCATGTTCTGGCAAGTCCTGAGTCCACAGTAAAGGGCTTCCAGAATTTAACCAAGGCTTTTCATGGGCCTCCTCTCTCCTGTAAGTCCAAAAGTCAACACTTTTGACTTTTGAAAAGAACACAGCTCTAGGAGTGGGATAGAAAGGACTCACTCGTACACCAGCACCATTTTCTGTCTGACTTCTCCCAGGCGCCACCAGAGAATTCCAGGTGTGGCACATCTGTGTTTGGAATGGCTCAGCCTCAGCCACGAGCAAACCTAGGCCTGGTGGGCAAGGGGTCCCAGTGCACTGAGGTTTGGAGCCAGCTGGGGCGGCAAAAACGTGACAAAATTCTGCCCCCCCTGGGTGAACACCCTCAGAACCCACACACGTCCTCTCAGGTGCTCGACCTCTGGCTGGGTTTGCGTCAGGGCTTGTCAGGGTTGTCCACACGCCACGTTTGAGCTGCTCAGGGGCAGGGGGACATCCCTGCAGCCCTGCCCAGCCCTCCAGCCTGGGGGCACGTCCTGCAGACAGCTCATCCTGCCCGCCACTGCCCTGATGGAGTGGAGTGTCAGCTGTGGCAGGGAGATTTACAGAGGGTTCTGATGGAGGATGGGGATGCAGGCGACAGCATGACAGGCTGCAAGGAGGGATATGAGCTGAAATATTAATTCATGGCAGCCGTAGTGCCAGGCCTGGTCTGCTCTCTGCCTTTTTAAGAACTTTACAAGAACAAGTTGCCTCATTGAACTGTTCCTCCACTTGGACTCTCTGCTGGATCCATGTGGAGATCAAGGGATGAGGAAGGGAGGAGCCAGGCAATGGAATCCACACAAACAGCCCCTGGCTGAAGCAAAAGCTGTTGCTTGAAATGCCAAATCTCCTGGGGCAGCAGACCTGGTGTTATCAGTGGTCACCTGGAATCCCTCCTGTCTGTGGTCACATGTGAGGAGCAAGAAGATACGGCCACTTACTCAGCTCTGGGGGCTTTTGGCTCGTGGGCTGCTCATCAGTCCAGTCTTGAGGCAGAAACCTAAAAAGAATCTTCTCAGAATGTTTTCATTGCAGCTTAATCCGAGGCCCGTTCAAAGCTGCTGGGCTGTCCTATAGCTCAGTGCCTTCAGCAAAAACTTAAATCCTCTTTGTTCTTGATGGCTTCGTGCAACCTGCTCAAACATCTCCCAGCAAATGCAGGGGGAAAGGAATAATTCAGAATGACATTCCTTCCTTTGCCTTATCTTCATACTTCCAGTGCATCCTTCAACCTGGACATCCACCACTTCAAACCCCACTTGTGCCATTGCTTACCAGGCCCCTTCCTCTTAGTTTTCCCTAAAATCACACTCCTTGCCATACTGATATCAGAATTTAACCCGAACCCCAGTGATTCCCTGGCCAGGGGCCTGCCTGCTGGCAGGGTGGAATGGTTAATGGGACAAAACCAGGAAAAAGGATTAAGTCAAGACAAAGTGTAAGTCTTGAGCGGGAAGATGGAAACTGTGGACTCAAGATGTAGGATGCACTACAGTGGATACCAGGGTAAGGTCATCAGAGGGAATTCTTATTCTTATGTCAGGGTTTTGGCTGCCTCATTGCAGAAATGTTTGGTCAGAACCAGATTAAATTAAAAATCAGGAACACGGGAGAGAGCACGGATTCAAACAGAGCTGGGGGCCGGCAGTCCTGGCTGGGCTCAGCCATTGATACGAGGGGTAAGAGCAGATGTGACACTGCCACAGGAATGGAAAATGTCTCTTGGGCTGTACAGCTTCACATCCGTGACTGGCCTGGTTCACATGTGGGCAGCTGCTCAGGAGCACAGACAGCCAGACAGAAATGCCACCCATCACCATAACAACAGAGTCCTCATTTTGTTCTCTTACTCCTCAGCTTTGTTTGCCACTGTTTAGAACTGCTGTGGCAGAGAGTGGTAATTTCTTAATTGTGTCTCCTGTCTACTCCAGGAGAAACCAGTGTGCATAAAGACAAGAAGAATGCCATTTAAAGACACAGCTGTGATAACAAAAATTTGAGATTATCAGATTTGGCGCTATTTTATACTTCAGAGATACTTCAGTGTGGCTGAATTTGAGGCTGCAGCTCTCCTGAAGACCAGGACTTTTTGTTGCCTTCCGCTCAATTAATCCAGTAATCAATCCAGGTGAGCAAGATCTTGTATCCATGCAGAACCATTGTCAGCTTAAGTGGGATCCCTCAGCCTTCCCCACATCATTTCAGTTGTAGGATGAGGCTCCCCAAGAAAAGCGTCACAGAGTCACAGAATTATTTAGACTTGAGAGCCAATGTGATATAATAACAATAAAAATAATATCCCAACACTGGAGTGATATATGCAGAAAGCAGCATTTTTATGCCATTAGCCATATCTGACATATCACAGATGATCAGATATCAATTCACAGAGAAACCCCTGCTTTTAATTATATTAATTATGTTAATTATATTAATTATATGAATTATACTATAATCCTCGGGTGGAAAATATGTTCAAGTGCACACATTATACCAAAAGTTCATTATTAAAGTCGCATCATGAAACACATTTAAGTTAGGAAGAAGGTGTTGAAGTTTCCTGGGAGATGCTGGATCGAGTGTCTTGCACCTCCTTCCACCCCTGTTATCTCATCCCCTCATTATGGGTTTTCCATAGGATGCCTGCCCGAGGCAATACAGAGATTTAACTTGCTCTGGAGGTGACTTGGAATTGTTTTCTTCAGGATTCTTTAATATGCACCCTGAGTAATGTTTTATTCATTCAGGGTTTTGTCTTTTCAGAAACACTTGTGGGCTTTCCTGAGTTTTTTGTCTTAAAGAAAACAAAATGAAACCAACTTGGTGGTGTCCTACTGAGGGCTGTGAAGCCGTGGCGGCCCCCACAAAAAGCAGAGAGAAAATAACTGTTGCAAGTGTTCAAGGCCAGGATGGAGGGAGCTTGGAGCAGCCTGGGATAGAGGAAGGTGTTCCTGCCCATGGCAGGGGTGGAATGAGGTGATTTTGGAGGTCCTTCCAACCCAAACCAGTCTGGGATTCTGTGAATTGTAACCTGCCAGGATGCACATGACCAGTGTGTGGGTAATTTCACTTCCCTGAGTATTTCCTTCTGCAGATATCTCCGATCTTATTTCAGGATATAGGGGAAAATTTGTTCCAATGGGCCCGACTTTTCCTCAGGCAGAGCTTGAGGAAAGGGATTACAGGACACACGGAGCAGTTGTGAAATCGGTGACTCACACTGTTCCCAGACTGGATCCATTTTACCCTGCTCCAGCCTGTCCTTGGAGCAAACCTCAGCCTCCAGCCATCCCTCTCTCATTCCCCCATGCCAGAAAATGGAGCAGCTTCCCTTCAGCACTCAGTCCCACAGGAGAGGGGCAGGATCAGCTCCTGGAGCTCGAGGGGCAATCCCTTCACTGCTGGGTTTTTCAGCCAATTCTCTGGACCTGGCACTACCTGAAGCTTTCGGAGTAGCAACCATGGAGCATCCAAGCTGGATCTATGCCCAGCGTAAGTGGAATCTTCATGAAATTTAGAGAGATTTAAATGCCTCCCGAGCTTCTGGAGACTGATCATTTTTTTCCAAAAGCTTGTAACTCAACCAACTTTAGATGGGCTTTTGTGGGAATGCCAGGACATATACCCTAGATCAGCTCCCTGCCAAATTCCAAGCCTGCTCAAAAGGTAGGAAGAACTAGGTGATGTTAAACCCCTTCCAAGGGAAGATGGCCATTATTTTTAAATTGGGAAATTACACAGAAAGTCTGCACAGATGGCTGAAAGTTTGAAAAGCCTTTTTTTATTTTATTTTATTATTATTATTCCTAAGTCTCTGTGAGCTTGTAGAGCTTGCAAAAATCTCTCTGTGCCTCAGTCTCCCCCTGGGGAAATGGGGATAAGGAAATGTATTTTGAGAGGTAAGGCTGGCATGGAGCCTAGGAGTGCCAGTTATTCCAATTGTGCCTTGCTTCCATTGCTTTTGTGTGGCTCTGACTGCCCCTGGAAAACACTGTGGCACCTTGCTGGGCATCCAAGAATAGGAACTGGGCAGAGCAATGGCAGCTCTCGGGTGGGAATTCACCTCTCACCACATCTCATTTCTGCCCCGACAAGGAGACCTCAGCCCAGAAGGCAAATTGATCAGGTTGCTTCAAACCTGCAAGGTTTTAAAATCCAACCACACACGGTGACAAGAAGGGACTGACACATCCCACAGCCTCTGGAAATCAGCTGCCTTGCACTGCCAGGTTCTGGGAATATTTGCTTCTTACCTCCTCCAAC
>VXBT01012507.1:728667-767743 GCA_013400235.1 Oriolus oriolus
TTGAACAGGGATTCACACAATGTCCACATTCTTTGTGATCCCTTCAAAGGGCAGCGCTGCCAGAGCAGGAAAAATGCAGGAACAAGTCACACTGCTGATTTTCTTCTCTCCTTTTTTTTATTTTTTTTTTAAGCACCTCAATATTTTAACAAACAGCTGAGGATCCTGAAAGCTCAGAAAGAGAAAAAAAAAAAAAAAACCAGAAACAAACCAAAAACCAAAAACCACAGTCAAGTCCGTATTGCTTCCAGGTTAATTTGGGTTTCTGCGGTTGGTTTCCATATTATTTAAGCCACCCATCTGATCTCTGATGGCAGCGGCGCTGCCACTGCGTGACCCAGTTTGACAATCTGCACGGAAATCGTGGGGCTGGCGGCTCAATGGCTGTGACTTTAACAGCATTGCTCTGGGCCCGGAATCAATTCTCTCTGTTTACAGACCATTTCACAGCCCTTTACCTGCAACATCACTTGTGTCAGTCCCATAAATACTTTGGTGTATATAATGCTTGAATTAGCATAATGGTTTAGGCACAGAGCTTTAAGCACAAAGAAGGACATGTCAACATGTTCTCTTCACTTAAGCAATTAAGAGCCATTATGCTGCTTCAGTGGAAATATCATCAAGGTTAAAGACAATCCCAAACACCCCTCTAACCTTTTTATTCTAAGTCTAATAAATGAGGCATAGAAATTGAAATGTTAGTAAACAGTGCTACTTGCAAGCTCTTTTTGCATCATGTTTAATCAGAGCTCTCATTCACCACTTGGGAAGTGCGAGGGAACGGGGCACGTTCAACGGGGGCACGAGTCACAGGGGTTATTCAAATTATTCACCCTTTTGCAAAAGCTCCCCTCTCCGCGGAGGTTTGTTTCACACCTGATGGCGAGGTCTGGGTGCTCTGATGTGGCAGGGTAAAAAAAAATAAAATGAACGTAGGCAAAGGCAACAGAGACTGGGACACGCAGAATAATTCTTGACAAAATCCTTCTCTGTGTATGTAGCTGAGTACACCCTGATGGTTTTTTTTTTAATGTTTACTCCAGGCTTTGTATTTTTCTCTCCATGTTACTTAGAAAAGTGACCCAGTGGAAAGTCGTTATTATAATGGTTTTATTTCTATTTTAAGATGGCGACATTCAGCCAAGCCCAGAACAGTTGCTGGTGGGTGATTCTGGTGAGATGCAGCACTGAGGAACCCAGGCCCTGAATTTTCGGGGCTTGATTTTGGGGTGTGTGCTGGTTTGTTTGTTCTGAATACATTCCCAATGCTCAGTCCCTTGATTCTGAAGGCTTTGAAAAGTCTTAGGAAAAACTGGGAGAGAAACGGAGCATCTGGAGCAGAGAGAAAGAGAGAAACCCTTGGCAGGGAAAGGCCCAAAAAGAGAGGATAGAGCCCAACAGCACTCCAAGAACTCTGCCTGTTTACCAAGCACCCTCCTGAGCTAAATCCTTCTTTTCCTGCAGTATTTGGAGTATTTCATATTTGGGAAACACTTGAGCTCTGTTGTAGGTTCACGTAAATGCTGGAGATGATACAACTTTCTTTTATTAATGCTTTGATGAATTTTTAATTTTTTTATTAATGCTTTTATTAAATTTTTAACTAATGTTTGAGTCACTTCCCCAAACCTTGTGGAAGAAGAGAGTGGGTGGGCAGTGTGGGTTGTCTGAGGGCTGTAACAACTGGGTGGCAAGCACACGTGGTGGCTAAAATCCAGGTGTTTTGGGCATCCATTGCAGCAGCTACTCTGCAACAATTTCATGCTCCCTATTTGCTCCTCTCTCAGCTGTACAGCCTTGAGTTTTCCTACCAGGAATCTCGCTGGACATCGTGGCTGCTGGAGGCCACAGTGCTGAGTGCTCACAGGACTTGTAGTGGTAGCTCCTTCCTGTTCCCCTCAGGAAAGGGACAGTGATCCTGAACCATCCATCAGGCCTGTGCTTGGCATTCCCAGTGGCCACCACCCTTTGCAGAGTGTCCTCTCCAGTCTCAGAGCTTTCCCCCCCTTTTTTTTTAAAGCATATGACTTTTATAAGCTTTGAAGAGGTCCGTTTGAATCACTCTGATTTCACGTTCCAAGAACCTCACCGTTCCCCAGACCTTGCTGAATTTTTGTCTGGATCATCTCATCCCTCCTGCACCTCAACTGCTGCCACTCCAGGCTGGGATACGGCAGCAGCTGGAAATGGCTGTTTCACTCCAGCAGAGGTTTGAACAAAGCTCACCTTCATTTCAATCCCACAGCCTGAGCTGCACACCCAGAAGCCTGACGGGAGGGAATTGCCCCCTTATTTCCTGCTCCCCCCCTCAGGAGCACCCTGAGAATGCCCAATTACAGCAGAGGTTTCCTCAGAACGAGGCAGAGCTGAAATTAAGTTTGGCTCCCTTTTTAGGACACCCAGCGACGGTAACTTTGTAATTGAGCCATTTTGTTCTGCTCTCGATCAGCTTCCAAAGGAAGCACAAATTGCAGAGGTTGCAGTTTGAAACCTGACAATGATAAGCAAACATTTACAGCCTGATTTGATCTGCTCTCACCCCACTGCAATAACTTGCTTTGAAGGTTGGTTTGAGATCCAGGGCAATGCCTGGAAGCTGAGAACTTGATTTTGCTCTTCTCACAAGTCCTGTGCTCTGCAGTCTCTGCTGGATGTCAGAGGCTGCTTGGCAGCTTCTCTTGGCTGCCCATGAGTGTCCTCCCCATTCCTCAGGTGAGGGAATCACCGAGCGTGGCCACGCTGTGCTGAGGCATCAGTGGTGCTCATCCATCCGTGGATTCATAAATCAATGGGTGGATAAAAGCTGCAAATTCCTCATTCCAGGTGTACAGGAGCACCACGATTTCTGGTTCGTGTTCCTCCCCATAAAGCGACGTTCCAAAGGTTGCTCCCCTGTTTCCTGAAGAAACCAGGCTGGAGGAGAGGCATTTGGTGGAGTTTGGAGCTTGGATGGGAAAACGCTGCAGAGATGAGTTGTAGGGAAGGGACGCTGGGCCCTCAGGACTCGGGGCAGGACATCAGGCACTCACTCCCTGCTTCCTACAGCACCTTCCAAACCCGCAGATCCTTCCGAGTCCCTTTCCTTGTCTATGTTTAGAGCTACACAGATTGGTTTTTGTATACAGCAACACTTCAGCACCTTTTGAGCATCTCAAAGCAGATATTAATTAAGCTCCCAAGCACCTGTGGGGAGGGAGTAAACAGCCCAATTGCCACTTTATGGCAAGGAAATGACCGGCCAAGGTCATCCACCCAGGCACAGGCGGGAATAGCACGCAGGCCGTAAAACAAGAATTACACAGCTGCCTTCCTCCAAAGAAAGATGCCCCAAAATAAGAGCTCACCTGAACTTTTACTCAGATTTGGGGGGGAAAAAATGTGCAAAGCCGTTCATAAGAATTTTCTCCCTACATCACAAAGCCTCTGTTGCATTTCCCAGCGCTGGATCTGATTGCTCTCACTCCAGCTGAGACAGGAGCTGTGCTTGGGGAATGAATGCAGGAGATACTGTATTCCTGGGAGGAGGCTGGGATGGGTAATTTTATTTTATTCTTTCAGCCTGATTTCCTTAGCATCTGAACACATGCAGATAATGATAATTCTGATGTGCTTTCTGTAGTAGAGCACCAGCCTCATTTACCTCTTCCCTTTGCTAGGACCAAAACTCCTTGGTAGGATTAAGAACCAGAGCAGCTTCTGCAGCACTGTGGGAGCTGTTTCTTCTGTTGCCTCGGGCTGGGAGCAGCTCAGTGGGGTTGAGTGGCTCAGCTTTGCGGGGTTGTTCTCAGCAGTGGAAATTGAGAAGGAGAAACAGAATCCAGAAAACATTTGGAAAAACTCCGCAGCTTGACATGCACTCATTAGTGCTTTATAACAGCAGTTGTTACTGAGATCACCTCTTCACCTCCCTGAGCCTAAATACCTGCTCTAAATTCATCATCCCTTCACCTTCCCTTAATACCTGCTGTAGGTTCATCTCCTCTTCACCTCCCCAAGCCTAAATTCCTGCTGCAGATTCACCACCTTCTGCTGGCAGTGTGGGACCCACCACAAGAAGCCATCCTACCCAGAAACAGAGAGCAGGCAGAGCCAGCACCATCCTCATTATTTTATCTATCTCATTTGTCATTCCTACAGCCCTGTCCACTCTCACCCTATAAAAGAAATTATAATTGAAATCATGCTCGTGTGTTTTGAGGCAAGAGCGACTCTGTGATCATTTAGCTTTATCCAGGCTGTAACAAAAGCTGCCACAGATGCCTGTTCCACTTTTTTTCCTGCACAAAGAAATAAAGCACAGTTGCACAAATGACATGTATGTCAATCTTTAGGTCACAGTGCTTCCTGCAGTTGTATCCCAAGTAGGAGACATCAAGCTAAAGGCATTTAAGAATTAACAGTCTGTACCCGAGACAGGAAATGGAGTTTATAAAACAGGTGGATGAAGACCAATATTCACTTGCATCACATCAAAGCAAATCCATTTATATTTTATTTCCTATATACCGACTTGAATGTGCATTTTTACCATAACCAGGCTCTGCAGCTCCTGGAGGATATGGGATATTTGCAGCTGGATTGCTTTGGCCTGGTAGAACTTCAAGGCCAGGTTGGACAGGGCTTGGAGCAACCTGGGATAGAGGAAGGTCCCTGCCCATGGCAGGGGGTGGGATAAGATGGGCTTTGAGGTCCCTCCCAACCCAAAGCAGTCTGGAATTCCATGACCTTCCACAGGATAAATGATCCATCACAGGAGAGGGAGACACTGCCCAGAAGATTCCATAGAGATCCTCAACTCCACCAGCCAAGGGTTTGGCTTTTCCACCCTGAATCCACGTGGAGGTCACAGGATTCTTTCGCAATGCCATGAGCTGAGCTTAAACCCAGGCAGAAGTTAGCACCTGGTGCTCCAGATTTTTGTACAAGTGCTCACTTCCCCGAGCATTGCTATCCTGGGTGCGTATTAACCATGATTGAAACAACGCCCATTGGAAGTCTTAAAACCTTAACCACCAGTTTTACTTCTAAAATAAAGTAAACTGCCAAAAGTTCTGATAAAAGTGACAATTTATATTTTTAAATAGTACGTCCGGAATTTTCCTATAGCTGTAGACAAAGGAATTCTTACCCAGATAAGTATAAGAGCACCAATAAATTTAAGGTAGCTTATGCAAGTTAGGCACTAATGAATGTCATCTTCTGTTTTGTCATGAAAAAAGATCTTTCTGCTGCTAAAGGAGACTGATTTAGATTATGAATAGCTGTAGTGATTTGCAAAAATGGCTCCAGAGAGATAGACTGAGATTCCATATACTCATGGCACTTGAGGTTTCTGCCCTTTTTGTTGAAAATTAATTTGTCCTGTGGGTTATTGGATTCTAGCTCAGCCAATGTATATTGCTCAGTCATCACAAATTTACTTAAAATTTAGTGTAGCTGAAGTTCATTCAACAAGACAAAAGTCCACAGCTGAAAGCTTCTAAAAATCTTTTTTAAAAACTGGCTGCCGGTGTAATTGAAAGCGCTGGGATGAAGGAGATTTACAGAATGTTTTGCAGGTATCAATATCTGGTTTATTACATCAGAGAGACTCTTCAGTTTCCTCTCTGGATGGTGGAAACAAAAGGACGGTTACTGTCCCCTTGGTAGGTTTGTCCCGTCCTCAAACCCCAAACCTACACTCCTAAAATGAGAAGTGCCTGCTAACATTTTCTACAGCTTCCTCCACTATTTCTTTAATTTGACACATATTCTTTTTTATGGAATAGAGAAAGAAACTCTGGCTATAAAATGTCAAATGCCTCCTCTTACATATAATTTTCTTCTCTTTCATTTCCTTTCTTTTCCCCCCTCTCTTTCCTTTGTTTGCCTTTGATGTATGAGCAGAAATTTCATTCGTGTTCTTGGAATCCCCATCTGAGTTTTCACTTCTTAGCTTAAACATTGCCTTTGCTTGTAAATTTGATGTCCCAAAGACAAATAGGTTCAGGTTAAAAAAAAAAAAATCTAATTCTGTTCAAATCAGCAAGCCTCTTGTTTAAATTAAAAGGCTGTAACTAATTTGATTGATGGGCCCGAGTCCTCTCTTAGCCCCACGTTGGTGAATTGGACTCGGAATCACCACCTAGAGAGACTGGAGGTGAAGGTTTTCAGACACAGACCAGGGGGACCTGGGGTGCAAACACCAATGTGGGCGAGGAGGGGTGATCAAAGAATAAGCAGGTATTAAACATTCCCAGCAGAGTGGTTTTTCATTACCTATTGAGGATAAAAACCTTCTCAACAAGAAATAATTTTCCTTATTTGAAGCTCTATCAAAAACAGTTTCACGTCTCTTTCAAATGACGGGGATTTTTAAAAAGAAAAATATGAAGGCAAATGGTGCTGGTGGCATATGAGGAAAGCTCATTTTGTGCACAGCCACCGACGATGGTCCCCAAATACTGAGTCTATAAACACTTTGTTTGTGTTCTGCCTACCAGGAATTACGTTTCAAAAAAGACAAACAAGAATTTAAAATTCAGTTTCAATTTAGTAATAAACCCACTTCATAAACATCTTGGTAAAAGAAGAGGAAATCTGGAGAACAAAAATTCTCACAGTCCAGATCTCTGTTCCGGTGGCTATTTTTGATATTTCAATTTTTTTTCCCTGGCTCTGGTGATACATCTGAATACAACTGATCGAGTTTCAGCTGTGAGGCTCTCAGCTCTTTGCCTGATGCACAAGGCTTATACAATTGCACGAAATGAGATACAGTGCCATAACCAAATCGTGACACAATGGACTGGAAATTTTAGATTAATAAACCCTTTTCGGAAGAGAACTAAATAACTTTTACAGTTTTATCTGTGGCTATTTGTTTCTTTGAAGATTTATGGTCCTTGCAACAGATATGCATCTTATCTTTCACTCTTCAGATTACAGGGAGATGATTTTAAACAGGCTCCTGACTGGCACGATCTGGAATTGCAGATGATCTTCCTTTAAAAAAATGCTAAAAGTGAACTTGCAAGTCAAATGAGAATATCATTGCACGTGTCAGAGGGGTCTGAGAGCGGAATCTGCATCCAGCTAAACAAGATCTAATCCGTATTGTGGCGACCCGGCATCCTCCGGCAGCTCTTTATCAGCCGGCAGCTTAACGAGGAATTACAACTTTTCGTGCTGCCGCCGCTTTAATTGATTGATGCTAAAAGTTTAGAAACTAAAATCCGAGGCGCTCTCACAAAGCTCCTTTAACCAAGGCTTCTCCTTTGAAAGCGGGCTCCTCGATTGAAAGTGGCAGCCCACATTTTTAGGTTTCAAGCAGCTCTGTCATTCCGGCAGGAATGTGTCTGCCACTTCACACGAAAGCTCGGCCTGAAAGACATGTACTTTGAATCAGGGAATCAATAGAACACTTAATGGACAATTAGGAGAACAGCTGTAGGACTGTCAAAGGCCCATCTGTACACAGCTCGGCTGGACAGGGCACGGAGCACACACTCACTGCCCCAGGGCACCGCTCCATCACCAGCCCCCTTTCATTTCCCAGCCACTGCTAATGGAGGATTCCTTTTTCATTACAAATTTTAACACGTGTAGAAAATTATGGAAATTGCTCGGGCCATTTGTCAACTTACATCATGTGAATTGATCAATAAATTTCACCACTTTGTTGTTAATGTAGATAAATTTTGGCATTTAATTAAGCTACAGCGAAAATGTGGCCACTTTTAATTTCGGCAGATGCTCCCTTTTCATCTGTAATCCGGGGATACATTGGCAAATACAATTCAGTCGCTAAATATTTATAGACAACATGACAATTCCTAAAAGAGTTATCATCAATGATTTTGGTTCTGAAACAATTAGCATTGTTTGAAAGAGCTCATGTGGAAAGCTGAAATAAATTCTGAACAGCAGATCAAGTTATGGCTACGCAGGTACATCGAATGTATAAAGCACATAAATCTACACATGGTACAAACACGTGTGCCCACGCTGATTATTCCAGGGATACTGCTCTGTGCACAAACATGGAAATTCTGATCAGCCAAGGTGCAAATTCCCACATCCATAAATACTCGTGCACTACATATAAAGTGTTTACAGCTATCTCTGAACGAGACCACTACAGTGATATTTATCCTTAATGGAGCTGCTTTGCAAAAATATAATGGGAGAGATTGATCTCAGGAAGTAACACCACAGAAGGAAACATTGTGTATAGAAACATTTTATGTTGGACAACTAAGAGTTGACAAAAGCATTGCTGCTTGTAACAATAAATGTATTTAACCTCTTTTAAAATACCAAGTAAATTTCCAACCCGCCATAATCACGGATCAGCCTTTAAACTTCCCGATTTTTTTAAGCACACACAGATTTGGCCAGACAATAAGAAACATAAATGAACATTTTAGGCTTTCTACATGGCCTTAGGGAGGCCGAGATGAAATCCTGCCTCTGACAGCCAGAGGCCCCAGACACAGCACTCAGCAGCGAGGCTTGACATGATGAACTGCTGAGGCTCATCTGAGAGCGAGGGGGGTTTGCCTGGTGCTGCTGCTGCCGGGGCCTCTGGGGCAGGAAAAGCCTTCAAATCCCATTGCTGGGGCTGCTAAAATCCCCCTGACCAAGCAGCTCCTGCCCTGCCCTGCAGCTTTTGGCTAAAGGACTTGTTCAGCATTTAGAGGACGTGGGTCCTGCAGGATGAACTTGAGCGGGGAGAAGCCCTGACCAGGGAGATCAGTGGTGCTCACACACTCCTGGTCCTCAGCAAGGACTCTCAGAGCCTTGAGCAGACAGGTTCAAGCATCTCCCCACAGCCCCACAGTCCTGTATTCCAGGCACAGGGGCAGACAAGCAGCACCCCGCAGGTAGAAGTCCTTTTGTTTGGCTCCTTTGTGGACTTCTCTGTTTTCACTGCTCCGTAAAATCATCCAACTTGATCAGAAAAAAAAAAAAGAGAGACCACTCAGACACACCAATCATTTTTAAAGTGGAGTCTCTGGGTTTGTGGATTTGTCACCGCTGCAGCATGTTTTATTTCCAGGTTTTGCACAGAAACTGGTCAGCAGATTTCCTGAAGTTGTTGGGAGTGTGGGGAAGAGGACGGGAATCCTGCTCAAACGGAGACTCGCTGGCCTGCAGCCGAGGGTGTGCAATTCACACAGAGAGAACAGGGAATGCCCTTGCAGGAGCTGGGTGGCATTTGAGCCACAGGGGAATATCTGGACAGCACAGAATACACCCCATAAATACGGAACGTTCTAACCAAATCTTGAGTCACTGAAATTATCTCATTGGCCTTTCCTCTTGAACAGAAAGCTTTGTCTCAGCTTACCAAGGCTTTTTTTTGCATTTCACAGCATTGGCATTTACTCTTCCTGGACTGGATCAGCTTGAGTTCATCAGAACATGCCCAGGATTCCTGTTCCTGACGGCTCCACAATGCAGCATCTCCTCTTGCCGAGAAGAAATCCTGACGGAGGTTTCCCATCCAGGCTGTCACTGCAGCTCCTGCCAGTGCCACCAACCCCCCTGCACAGGTACCTGCAGACCCTCACCTGTGCACAGCACCCACAGCAGGGCACGGTGCCAGGGACGGGAGGGGCGTCCACAGCCGCATCCCACAAACTGTAACTGCTGCCTGACGTGGCACATGGAATGAGAACAACTTTGGAAAGACAGCTTAAAGGCCTAAAAAAATCCATCCCCTGCTGCAGTTAAAGGTCTCGTGGGTCAGTGGTGGTCCCCAGTGCTGAGCTGTTTAACACTCAGCCTCTCTCTGTAGCAGAGTGAGAAAGGACCCATCACGCCCTGTGGCGCAGCACCAAACCCCTGAATCCCAACCTGGCACCTACAGATCCATCCTGGAAGTCAGCCTTGCTGTAAAGTCTTCATGGCTGAGGTGAAAAATGCTGGACAGTTTGAGGCAGTGCTTGTTTCTGAGGGAATTGTGAGGAATATTTACTAAGTTTTTCATGGTGAAGACTCAAACTCTGGATAGAAGGGGATCACACTACAGTGAGAAACAAAAAAGTCTATTAAACAATCTTTGCTTTTTAAAAAAATCTCAATAACAACAAACCCATTTGTCTGTTTCACCAGTAGAGCATTTTTGTGGGAGATCCCTATTTATCTGATTTATTAGAAATGCTCCATTGAGACAGAAAGCAGTTTTCTAATAAACCAAGAGGTTAGCACTATTGTTTTCAGTACAGCTGACCCTTGGATTTGCTGTAAAACCAGAATCATTAGAAATGCTCCATGGGTTATATTGGAGCATTTCTAATGAAACAGAGGGTCAGCTCTACTGAAATAATGTAAAATATCTAGATTCATGAGAAAAACTCTATTGAAATGCATGGAGCGTTTCTAATAAATCCAGATTTTAGTGGAGCTCAACCCTGAATCCATTAAAACGTTATGAAAAAATAGTTACTGAGCATGCACCTTAAGTACTTTTTTCTGTGTTAATCTCTCATTTATTCTAAAATGCGTTGTAAAAATAGCAAAAGGCATCAGTGAAAATTTGTTATTTAAAGTCTGCCATTTCCTCCCCTTCCAAGGAGCAGCGAGTCACTGCTGCCACCAGCAACGGGCACCTGGAATCCCATAACCTGTGCTCCAGCAGCTCCCAGGAACAGGGGTGAGCACCTCACTGCAGCCTGTCCCATTTCAGGCACATTCCAAATGTAGCAGAGCACAAAAGGACCCATCCCAGGCCGTTCCCACAGATGGGAATGAGTGTTGGGAGAGCTCCAGAGCTCCAGAGAGGAGCTGCTTGTGGAGAGCTCGCAGGAATCTCAGTCTTCTTCCAACGTGGAATTGTAGGAGGGATCGTGGTTTTCCCACAGTCACTTAGCAAGGAGCTGGAGCATTGCTGGATTAATCCCCAGGGGAATTTTTCCTGGGTTCTGGGAGCCCGAAGTGGCTTTACTGAGAGATGTAAAGGATCTCTGGCTTCAGGAAGAGGCACCATAAGTAAAAGCCTTGTTAGGAAATACAGGTGTGGTGCACTTTGGGCACAAAGTGGGATGAATTCCCAGGCACCTTGAATCTTCCTCAGTTTACAGGGGTGATTCCTGATGGAGAGATTACGTTGCTTGTACGGAGAGAGAAACCACAGCCTGATTTCCCTGACAAGTTAGATATTTATTCTTGATTTACAGTCACGTGGTCAGCAATAGAATGAGATTTTTTAAATTACCACCAAGCTCAATTGGCTTTTTGTACCATTTTTAGCATACAACGCTCTTCAAAGCCTGGTGGACTTCCAGGTTTTATTTGAGGCAGATTAAGCTGCTGTAACCTTCTAAAAGTATGTCCTAAAGATGAGATGGATCGGGCTTAGTGCAGTTTCAAATCACACACCCGTGGCAGGTGACATCTTTAACCTGTGTGTACACCCACCATTGTCAGCTTGATAACTGCCTGAAAACTGGGGCCTAGGGGAATAAAAATTAGGTATTAATTGAAGCAAGTTATGGGCCAGAACACGTAAAAACCAAAGATGTCTTTCTAATTTATTGTTTCACAACATAACAAGATGTAAACACTGGCAGATTTATTTTAAGGGTTTGCAGGAGTCAGTGCCTCACTTGGATGATCAAACCCCCCCTCAGAGCAGAGCTGAAGTGAATTTTGTCAGTTGTGCACATGAAATTCTTGTGAGAGTTGTTGTGGCAAGTTTTGGTGATGCTGATGATGCTAATGCTCGCTTCTCTGGGTTTTTTTTAAGCTTTATGATTGCACCTCTCACCTTCCAGAACTGCTGCAGAAATGCATCTGCTGCAGATGTGGAGCTGCAGGCACCAGGCAGGCACAACACTGGGGAAGAGTTTGGAGAAGGGTTTGGATCAGCCCCAACCACCCCCTGCTCTCAGGTAACACATCCCAAAAGCTCTGAAAACAAAGCAAAAGCCATGCTCGGGTTTATGGGCTCAGGAGCTGAAAGAGCTGCATCGATCAGGCCAGAACGGATGAGACCAATTCTATATTGGGTTATTTCAGAATAATTTGCTTCAAATTAAGCATGGAAAGACAATGCACTCCTGCACGAGGCTGTTCAGGGAGCTGGGCTGGTGTGTGCTGTAGCATCTTCCAGCACTGCTCTGCTGCAGTCCCTGTGCTTTCAGCAGACAGCAGAGGAGCTGGCTCACCTCTGTTTATTTTATGAATGCACACACTCAGCCTGTCTGCAGCTTGTCAGCTTCTGGTGCTGCTCCTTTGGCTGCTTTGTACCCACATGTACAGAAAATGCATAGGAAAAATGTATTAATATAATTCTATCTCAACAGATTTAATTCTTAAATGCTACATATACTTGGTTAATCTCTCATTTTAGAAGTAGGAAAGGTTAGATTATAACATCAGGTTAGCTCTCTTTGAAGCAGGTAATAATTAAGTTGATTCACTGTTGCAATTACTGTCAAATCCCCCTTAATTACCACGGATTTTATAGCAGCTTCATTATACGTCTGCTGTAATGCATTGTGGCCCAAAGGAGAAGTGTTGCAGGAAATTCTGCATAGCATGTATAATTCTAACCTGCAGTTAAAGCTCCTAGTGAAAGCCTCTGCACTAAATTTATCTTTTTTTGACACTTTCCCTCCTATTATTTAAAGCAGTTGAGCTGGAGTAACACCACTAATATATACACCTAACTTCCTCAGTCAAAATGGATCTCTTTACAGGTATTAGGCATAAAAATGGGGAAATTATAAAATTAACAGTGAATCATCCTTGGGAAACTGCTCAGCAACAAAGAAGAACACTTCTGGTCTGGTGTCATGGGGGCAGAAAACCTCTACCCCATGTTGTGAGTCGTGCATCCCTGAACAACCTCTCCTCACTGGAGAAACCTCACTGAACGCAGCTTTTGAGGCAGTAAGAATTCGCTGGAGCACTCTGCTCTCCGTGAATATTTTGATCCATTGTTCCTTTTGCGTTTTATAAACGGAATTTTGAAAGCAACTCTCCTTTTGGGCTGACCCTCCGAGCAACTCTGGGAGCGCCACAGCCTGGTGAAACTGCTGCTTCCCGGCTCACGTGTCACTGCTTGTTTCCATTGGAAAAATCTTTACAAATCAGGGGCTGTAAATTGAGCCTGCAACAGTTCAAAACAGATAACTGAATAATGTGTCCCATGGATTCCCTTGTAAGGAAGGAATTTACTCCACAGCATACATTAGATGCAGAAAGGGCTCCAGTGTCAGTGACACTATTGGCAGCTGTGTTAACAGTGAAGGAGCTGGCTTTGTACAGCAGTTCAGTTATTAAATTTCTCCAGAGACCATGACTCATTAATCAAATATTCATACATCTCTGCAAATACACACTGAACAGAGAATACCCTCAGAGCTGAGCATCCCAGCACAAGTGCTCTTTCATGTGGCCCTGACAGAACCCTGAGAACATGCGGTCATGTTTTGCATTTCTAATGCCCCATGTGCTCCGCAGCACCCCAAACCCTAAAAACAGAACACAAGTGATCTTACTGATGGCAAGTGTTACACAGCCACAATTAAAATTGCTTCACTATGGCTTCATACCATCTTTTTAAAAGTGAGGACAGTGAATCAATTCTTCTGTTCTTTGTTTACCATCAGACAAGTAACTTTTTCCCATACGGATGGAGGAACCCAAGGCCATGCTCCTATTAATACAAGAATTTGTATTAGCATGAAAACAACAAACCAATGGTTGGACTGTGAAGGCCAAAAAACTTCATGTATTTGCAAAGGCATGAGCTTGTTGTATCCAACAAATGCCGCATTTTGTGTTTCCTCACTGCCAGACAGAGGCACAGCTCACCTGCTCAGGATGTGAACACATCTCCAGTTCTCACCTTGGTCAGGCTGAGATCACAGCTCAGAGCTGCAGCCTCTCTGTGACCAGCTGAAGTTCTGCTCTCTGAGCCTTTGAAACAACTCAGTTTTCTGTTGGAACTCCCCACCTTAATCCACACCTGAGACTTTGGGTTTGAGTGTTGCAGGTTCTGATCGACGCTCCCGGTCCGGGCTCACTGTGGGCTGTGACCCTTTAAAGAGGGTCACTTGTTCATTGTTCATCCCATTTCTGAATGGAGAGGTTTAAATTCTGTCCTGTTGTGCTCTGCTGAGCTCAAGGGAACAGGGAATGGAAGGAATGACCTGAATCTTCAAGTCCAACTCGCAGGAAGTGTGGCCAGCACAGAATCCCAAGTGATCTTGGTAAGAGGAGGGATATGTACAGATAAATCCTGGAAAGAGGGGAGTCTCAGATTATATTCCTTTATAGTTTTTAGAGGCTGGGACATAGAATTCACCCCTGGAACCAGTCCCTAACTGCAGATTTGGAAGGGAAATTTGCATAAAATCCTTATGGCCCAGTTTAAGGATTGAGCTCCAAAAATACTTCCTTTTTAGTTCCCTTTCTAATAAATACAGATACTCTACTTAAGCACCTCCACAGCTTCTACCACATTCATTTCAGTGCATTTTAATTTTCCTTAACAAGGCTTGACATTTACATTTTAGAAAGAAAATCCTCTCCTATATTTAATTAGGGCACTGATTGAGACAGGATGGCAATAACCTCCCACACTTCTGTGTAAGTCAGAACCCCCACCTTGCTCCAGGAGCCAGCACATGCCAAAAAAAGCAGGTTTGGGTATCTGCTGTGTGCCATGCAAACATCACAAGGCTGTAATCACAAACCCTTTTCCCTCCTGTCCTCCCAGTCCTGGGCATCCAGAAGTGATCCCAGTCCCTTCCATGACCTTATCCACTGACCCAGCAAGCTGCTGGATGTGGATAATCCCTAAAACATTGACTTTAACAACGTTCCCTTGGGGCACAGGGATTCACAGGCAGGATCAGAGTGTAGGAAAGGAGGAGATGGAGAGCAGGAATAATGTGTGAGTGCCGAGCAGAGCTCACAAAGCCTTGGCTTTAACACACGCCTAAACACCCACCAGAGCTGGGTGAAAACAGCAAACATTTATTTGTGCATCTTCCTGCATAAATAAAACCCTGCTGATTTGCTTTGATGGCATTTACGAGCACATTTATTCATAAACATTAGAGTGAGCAAGTTTTTATTTGCAGGAGTGTTCATGGCAAACAAAAGCCTCGTGAATTCTGGTGTGAATAAATACCAGAGAGCTCTCACTCGAGCAGGGCTGCTGCAGTCATTAAGTAAAGCTCTTTTTACTATTCACACAGTGGATTCAAACAATTATAGCTGCCCGTGGACTGCTTACAAACAGGGAAGGGAACTGTTTATGGAGCTCAGTTCATCCCATTAGGCAGCAGAAGCACCTTGTGAAGGCACCAAACCACAGGGTCAAACAGTGAGTGCCCAGGGCTGGATCCTGACCCCCTCCAACACCTCTTTGCACCTTTTTGTCAGTGCAACCAAGTTACCAGCGTTTTCAGATCCCTTTATGTGATGCTGGCATGGCTCACCAAGCTGGTGGGCGGCTGTCCCACCTCTGTGCTGCAGGAATATCCTGTCAGAGGCTCCAGGCTGAGGGATTGTGTAAGGAGCTGAAACGCTGCTGGATGTTGTACCCGGCTGTGCTGCACGGCCTCCCACGCAGGGCTGGGGGAATGCACCCCATAATAATCAGCTCCAAGGTGGGAAAGGGCCATGAAGTAACCTGGTCTCCTCTTGGAGGCTCCTGCTGCTCTGGCCTCCCCGGAAAAGCCCGATGACCTTGGATGGAATGGTTGTGGAAACAGAATGTGGGGAGGGCTGGATTTCAAACCTGCTGTTTGTGTTCATTTGTGGCATTATTGACCTTTCATAACTCACTGATGGTTGCTTTTCACTCCATCATTCCCTTTAAGAGATTGTCAATAAGGCTGGAAATAAATCAGGTCTCTGGAGCAAGTCCATTTTCCTACTGGAATTAGCAGGGAACAGGAGATCCCCTCCTTGTCTCCACTGAGCACAACTGAACTGCTCAATTGCTTCACACTGAACAAAGCTCCTGGGTTTGGAGGGGTGAAAGAGCAAAAAAAGCAAAAAAAAAAAGGCACAAAAGACAGTAACAAATCAGGGTGGCCTCAGTGTTCCAGCTCAGCTGAAGCACAAGGGAATGGTGAGAGGGAAAAGAAGTCTTTAAAGAGAGGCACCACAAAGCCCCTGGATGGGGCTTGGAGCACCCTGGGGTAGTGGGAGGTGTCCCTGCCCATGGAAGGGGTGGCACTGGATGGGCTTTGGGGTCCCTCCCAACCCAGACCAGTCTGGGATTCCGGGGTTCTATGAAACAAACTTAGTCATGGGTTGAGTACATTTCCATTTCCAGGCCTTTCTGGAAGCAGGGCTGCAATTCTCCAGGCTCTGTTTCCCTCAGCTGTCTCTACCAACATTAGGAAACAATTCCCTCTCCTAAATAACCACTCCAGAAATTCCCATTTCAGGAGTGAATGCGGGGGGAACGCAGCCCTCCAGTCTCACCCTTCCCAAGAGCCTTCCCTGAGGGGCTGCTGCTTGTGCCCCACAGAGTCAGAGCAGTGCCCTGGGCTTCTCCCCCAGTCTCCAGCCCAAACGTGTCAGAAATCAGCTGCTGCCTCTCCTGAGTGCCTGGAGGGCGTTTTTAAAGGTCGGGAGTTTGGCTGGAGATGGGAGAGGCCGCAGAGGAAAGGGAGGTGGTGGCTGGGGGGTTTTCCCCACAGAGGAGCTGCAGAGCCAGGTCACACTGAGAGATCCCTCACCCTACACCCCTGGGCTCCCTGAGCAGAACCAGCACCTCCAGCAGATTTCTGGGGTGTGATGGGGTTTGGTCGCTGCTAGGGAGAGCCAAGGTTTGGAAAACAAGGCAAATATCCTCGCTGGAAAGGGAAGACAGAGTCCCACAGAGTCATTGAGAGGCCTGAGCTCGTGTCAAGCTACTGTTAGATATTATAAACACAGAAAGAAATGTTCCTTGGAAGGAGAAAGGAAATGGCAGAAAGGAATGAGAGAAAAGGTGGTGAGGTGGTGAAAAGCTCTGAGCCTGCAGAGCTCCTGTTCCACCAGCTCGTGCCTGGCTCCGTCAGGCAGGTGAGGAGTCAGTGATTTGTGCAAGGCCTTTAAGCAGCCACTGCTGGGTGTGTGAGTAACTAATGCTCCTCGGGTTTGTGTTTGAAGGCAGCAGCAGCAGCACTGATGACACGAATTAATTGCCTGGTTTTCAGCAGCTAATGCAGACGAGGTAAAGAGAATTACTACACGATTAACATAGTTTCCAATTAAAGTCCCCTGTAGTTACCCAGAAACATTAATTTCTAGCAACTTGGTAATTTAACTTGTGTCACCCCTGTGCACAAGTGCACCAGGGCGTTCTGTGGGCTTGTGTGTGCTTAAACCTTGTACAAAAAACATGATGAAAACCCCTGAAAATAGCCAGGAAGTTTCAACAATTATTTGTGTCAGGCTTTAAAGAAAACCCCACTGTGGTGAACTAAAGGATTTGCTGCAAATTAAAGGACCACAACCCAGCTGCTCTTCTAGCACTGCTGCTTTTCTTCCCCGTAGTCAGAAAAGGAAAAAAAAATCACTATTTATTAAGTTCAAAGGTGTTTCAACCACTACATTCTTTAGCCAGTTGGAAAAAGACTGGGAGAAGTGAAACCATTTCACCCTTCCAGGAAAGATTGCTGTTGGAATGGCAAAACTACATTTTCCTTTTTACCATTTCTGTGCTTCTTGTAATTCCAT
The DNA here is from genome assembly GCA_013400235.1 of Oriolus oriolus. Classification (NCBI taxonomy): domain Eukaryota; kingdom Metazoa; phylum Chordata; class Aves; order Passeriformes; family Corvidae; genus Oriolus; species Oriolus oriolus. The sequence goes on from VXBT01012507.1 coordinate 746,350, forward strand.
GGGAGCATTTCCACTCCAAGAATTCTGAACCAAAGGCCTTTGAAGAGCAGCTCTTTTCTGCAGACACGGCCAGCTTCGGTGGGTCTGTGCACATGGGATTTTGTGAAGGTACCTGAATTCAGGTGGTGGAGTTGTGGAAGAAGGAAAATTCATCCTTCAGTTCCCATCTCAGCTACAGCTCCTGCCCTGCAGTGGATGGGGTGGTCCAGGATGGACCTGGGAATCTGCAGCTCACAGGGAGGCACAAATGCTCCTGGCCATGGAATATTCCCTCAGCTCCTGTCTCCCCCTTCCCAGTGCACCTCCACTGCACATTTGTGCCCTGCAGTGCTTCCCTCCCTCTCCAGCTGCACAGTAACAAAGCCACCGAGCTCCAAGGTAAATCTTCCCTAAATCCATCCCCGCAGGCTCCTGATGGTTCTCCCTGTTCTTCTGAGCACTTAATGCCTTCCTGGTGGGAAGGGAAGCAGAGAGGAGAGCGCCAGTGGAACCAGATTAGACCAATTACAGCCCCCTGCTCTGTGACAGGAGCTGTTAACGATGCAGCAGGTGATTGCTTTGCTTTTTTAAAATGTGAAAGCAAAGCACAACTTCGTGTCTCATTTCCTGTCCACTGTCACCCAAAGGAACCACTCTGAGGCTTTGCCTTATCTTTGCTAAAGCTGCATTTCCTTGTGCTTCACTCACCAGGAATCTTCTCTCTTCCAGCTCTCACTGACATCCGCAATTCTCCTCATTTTGACATCTAAATTCCATAAATACGTTGTTTACTCCCTCTTCTGGGCTATTAATGAAAAATATGAAGATCAAGCCAAACATCCTCACACACCTGTTAGTAAAAAGTTGTATTATGCCGAATATTAGCAGGATGCAGCAGTGCAGAGGTTACTAATTTAGACAAATAATGTGTGGGGATTTTTTTTTCTTGAAAACAAATGAACATTTTGGCTTTTTGGAATATTAATTACCATATGCAAATGCACTCTCCAGCCCTGACACAGACACAAACCTGGTCTAGCTCTGCCTGAAATCTATCCATTAGTCACTTCTTGCTCATAAAAGGTAAAAGGTGCTTTAATGAACAAACATGATGCTTATTATTTGGATCAGCAACACTTGTGCCTCTGTGCCTGAGCAGCACTTAGAACAGGTAACATTTGGTTTACAACACAACAATAAAATCTGCCTTTATTGCAAATAAACAGAGTATTCACACCTTACAATATTGTTTTAGATGCAGGATTATATTCACTCTTAGAGGATCTAATATTAATATAAAAGGCACACGCACTTCATGTTTTCACACCTCTTTTATTTCCCAAGCAGCGTTAATATGGTTTCTTAAATATTGCATTTACTTTGTTAAAACATGAAACTATTTCTGTACATTTGTTTGCAATCTGAGAACACACACCATCAAGTAATCATTTGTACAGTAACAACACGTATCAAAACAAAAAAAATCATCACAGCCCGGAATTTTCCACATCCACCCCCCTTTGCTTTGATTTAAAAGCTGCTCTGGCAGGAGAAGCCTCACCATTATGGTAGCTGAAACAGGAAACAAACACTGCTCTCTTCTAATAATTGTCTCCAGCTGCTTTGATTGGTTGCAGTTAATATTAATAGTATAACCTTTAAAAATTGTGGGGAAAGGTAATACTTTATCTTCACTCCTCATATTAAGGTTCCAAAGCAAGCTTAATGAGAAACCATTAGAAAGTCATACTGCTAAATAGTACCTTAACTCACAATTCAGCCTATATAATTATGGCAGGATTGCAAGTGACACTGACTCCTGATCCATCAACCTCACCTTTCCAGCAGGGAGCTGCTCGGGATGAGTGGCAGGGTGGCAGCAGAGCTCCTGCTGGGGCCGCACGGCTGAGACTTGTGCCCTTCCCACGTGAACAACTCCAGCTGTGCTGCACACAGGAAAAACGGGCTCTCCACACCTCTGCACGTGCATCCCTGACAAAACCCGGCCACACCTCGCAGCCCTGCTCAGGAGCTGGCCTGGAATGGCACGACAGGAGGGGTGGGCTGGGGTTTAGGGACTGGCCAGGCTCCGAGCAAAGCCGCTGCCTTCGCTACCACAACGGCACGGACGCTCCTCCAGCCAGCAGTGAGCAAAAATAATTAGTACATACATTAGTAACTGACATCTTAAAGACTTTTAACATATAAAACATTATCATCTTTATGAAAATAGACCAATTTCAGCACAGGCTTGCCTTTTTGGGGAGGAATTCAGGTACATATTTTATATTTAAAAGGCGAGTGTTCTCCTGGACAGCTGCCGATGCTCTTGTGTAAAATGTCCTCAAAGCAAGACAAATTCCTCTGTACTAAATCTCGTTAATCTTCTCTTTTCATCCTCGGAGAAAAGGTCATTTTCTTCATGGAGTGGACTGGAAGCAAAGTCATAGTCTCTAGAATGACCCTTGACAAAAGTAAACAGGGGATATTTCTCCTTGGATGAAGATTTCAGCATCTACAGTGTAAAACACAAACCAGATGAAACGTGAATTGGAAATGAAGAAATACAGCAAGCACTGATATTCACCTGATGATAACTGCCAAGTAAAAAGTGCATTTTTTATCTTCATTATCTCATTAAAACAAAAGCATTGCACAATCAAAACATCTCCTCCTCCTGTTAGATATTTACTTCCCTTTCTCAGGTAGCTGCTAATTTCATGCCTATCCCTGTTTTTGTCCCACACAGATCACCTGCACGTGCTGTGAGACTCAGTGCAACAAAGATAAAAGGATAAAGGACAGAAGATAAAAATACTCTACAAAATAGTTAATGGCCATAAGGGTCTCCTCAAGCACAGGTATGAATTCTGCAGCAACTGAGCATCCTGGGGAGGGATTTTTATTGTAGAATCAGCACGTGCAATAATCAGTGTTTTTATTAGAAGTTAAAACACATTCATCAACGTAAATAAGGCAGTCAGGAGCATGTGGCTCAAACCAGACTGGTGACAGCCACAGGGAAGGAGGGTGCCCAAAATCTGCATTTATAAATAAGAAAACTGAGCATGACAAAAGAGGGTGGTGGGGAATGATAAAATACTGAAACAGATCAGCAAAACACCTTTAACAGCAGATAAAACCCCACCAAATACTGAAAGACCTTTCAGGGCGTTTTGTCCACTGATCTATTTTTTATTTCGTTTTACTTTTTCTTACCTGCTTGGAAAAAACCAGCCCAGTGTTGCAGTGACATGCAGAACTACATCAGGCTAGAGATACACACTGTGCAGAACTAAAAATCACTGAACGTGATTTTGGGAGAACAATCAAGTCTCAAACAGTAAAAAATCCCTAAACAGATCTTTAAACATTAAGAACTATTTCAAAAAAGACAGTCAGGAGTTGAGGGGGCATTTAAAAAATAAGAAAAAAAGAAATCAATCCCAGGAAAATCCTGAGGTTCCACTGCCTTGTGTGAGTTCAGCTTTACTGAACTTCCTTCTCCACAACATCTCCTTCCATGCACTGAGGGAGCTGAGGAAACCCTGAACACATGAACTGGGCAAGGAAATGCCTGAACAACGTCCAGGGGAACCTGGCCCAGATTTGTGTAACTCTCATCAAGCCACATCTCAACAGTGACCACAGAATTTGAAACTCTAAACAACCTGCAAGTTCCCTCTAGACACCATGACAGTGATATCTAAAGGAGTTTATTGATAAAGATCAGTATTTTCAGTATTTCAGTGTTAGACTGTCACTGCTGTCACTGCAAGAGGAGTTCTTTGTGCTGAACTGAATCCATGTTCAACACCCCCCTCAGCTCCAGTTCTTCTCTCATTTCTGCCACATTTGGGCCACAAACAGGCAAATGCAGCTCTGTAACAATCCCAAGGGGTTATTTATTTTCTGGCATGGGTTTGGATAGGGAAACAACTCCTAGAGGGGAGCCTGACTGTGGTTTGGAGGGGGTTTCACCCATCACTCCACCTGGGCCTCAGTTTTGATGCCCTGATTTCTCTATTCCTGAACATATGGCCCATAAGGTTTATCGTCATGTAAGCTAAATATTTTCTTTCACCTCTTATTGCCCAAAAGAAGCAATGAGAACCTGGATTTTTTAGTCCAGCCTCCACAGGACACACTGGGAATACACTCATCTTTGTAGCTCAAGAGTTACCACACTAAAATTGCAAACAAAAGGAAAAATACTGGAAGAGAAGGAAAACACAAAGGATGTGAAGGAAGGACGGACAGATCAATTCACAGAATGTTTCTGGCATTGTACCTGTATCCAAACTTTCCTCTGCTTTCAAACTGACACTGCCTGAAATGTATTTATGTCAAATTATGTCACTAATATTAAAGAGCTCCTATCTAAAATACCGGGATAATAACTCCAAGACTTGGATCAGCCAAGAGTATGTCCACAAATTGTGTTCAGGGAAAAACTGCACTTAATCCCAAACTTGAAAGAACAGAAATAAGGAAACAGGAAAAAGAAAACTTCCACAGGAACCAATTTTGTAGTGAGATTTTTTTTTACTATGTTATTACATTCTTTCCTCTATGTGACAGAGCAGGAAAGCATCGAGGAACAGAAACTTCACTATTTAGACTTTCCATGGATCTGCTGTTTAGGAACTTCTTTAAATCTATTTTGTACTTCTCTGGGTAAGAATCAAAACACCAACTTCAGCATCAATCAGTACCTATTTATTATAAACAGTATTAAGTTAAAAAAATGCTTTTTTGGCTGTAGTACTAATACCACTTATCAGGACATTCCAAAAGCTGGACAAACATTACTTCCTTGTGCTGCTGTGATAACTGCTATGGTTGGGGTATTAACACTGTGCCCATCTGCTGCTGCTGCATCCTTTTCACAGAGTATTTTTTGAACCCACCAAACACAGAGCAGCTCACAGGACACATTGATGATGCTGCATTTCATATCCTCACATACTGGAATAACCAAGGGGAACAAAACTTGATTCCAACTGGAGCTAAACGAAGGCAGAGCCGAGTTTTTTTCCAGGGGAAGGATGGGCTCAGACAGATTTGCTGGGTGGCACCTGCTCCGTGCAGCTCAAACCACAGCCCTGCCCTCCCACCGGAAAAAGCCACTCGTGCTAAGGAGAAATAATGAACGATTTGGGTTTGCTCCAACACTTCCCTTCCAGCCCCAATCCCTGCCCAGGCCGGGCTGCTCCCCAGCATCCCCCCGGGCCGGGGCAGCCCCGCTCGCAGCGCTGCCGGGGACATTCCCACTTCACGAGTGCCACCTCGTGGGCCCGCCCGGCGCCAGCCCCGCATCCCGCTCTGCCGGCCACCTCCCGCAGCACAGCCCGGGCTCGGCTCGGCCTCACACGGGGAAAAGCCGATGGAATGAACAACCATCTGCATTTCTGACAATGGTAAAAGCAGTGATAAATGCCACAAAAAGAATTATGCCCGCTTACAAGGGCAAGGCTGACTCTCTTCCTTTCCCCACACCCTGTTCTGGCTGAGGGAGGGATTTGGGAACTCCAGCACCTACCTTGGTGATTTCTTCAGAAGCCTTCTCAAAGTCCTGCACAGTCCTACAGTAAAATCCTATTGTGCAGCTTGGATCCATTTTTTTGAAGGACATCTTTTTGGGAGAAGGACAGTGGAATGACTGCGAGTTTCCCGATTAAAAAACATGAAACACACGGTTACGGTCGGGCACGGCACAGATCCATGCATTTCCTCCTGTCCCCACCAACAGCTTTAGAACATCCAATCCCCTGCATATCACCTGAATGAAACCCCAGCACACACTTTGGAAGTTATTTCTCCCACTCCCCCAAATATTCAGGTGATTCCACCCTTCCCCAGCCGTGTAAAACCTCCTGCTGTTCAGCTGCATTCCCCAAACTTCCCCACACCGCTGGGTTAGTTTGGAATCTGTCAAAGCTCTGCTGCTCCCAGCAATACTTTATGAATATTCCCAAGGCAGAGAAGGTGAATGCTCTTCTGCAAATTGAATTTGTAACAGCTTTTGCACTATCTTACTGCTTTACTACCACTGCCCGGTGCCCCTTCCCTCCCCCAGCCTCTATAAAAGAGACATAATGGAATAAACCAACCTCATGCATTTTCCTTCAGTAAATGAAATGGGTTCAAAAACCCACAAAACACACAAAAGCAAAACCATATTACAATGATCCACAAGTAGGGGAAAACCAAACATGCCCTGCTTTATAAATGGGTTTTTCGTAACGTGAAATCTCTTTCCCTGACAGATGATGCCCCGACAGTGCTGTGAACTGATCCTTTCAGCAGCCCTGCTGTAAGAGAAAACAAACACAAAACCCCCTTCCCCATGCTCCTCACTCAGTTTATCAGAGAAAAAAATAAGTATATCCCATCTACCCTGATTCTGTGGTTATTTGTTACAGGAACTGCAGTTTTGGTGAAGCTCATTGTCCAGTAGCTGCAATTATTTCCTCACTTGCTCTCAGAGGGAGCCAGTCCCCTCTATTCTGCCTCTAACACAGAGGATGACCCATCATCCTCCCTCTATTAAATCCCTTTTTTTGCCAATCACAAAAAATCAACCCACAGAAGACAGCACTGGTTCCCAAATCCGAGTGTAACCATCCCTGCAGCAGTTTTACATAATAAAATATATTGTTCTTTCCTGGTGATTACAAACCCAAGAGGTATTTCTGTAAAACCTCTGCAAAAAAACATCCACAAAGATAATTAGGGCTATTCCTGCAAGATTCATTTTAGTCACTGCTTTTTCTCCTCACTGTTCCAATTTTATAAACAGCAATTGTAGTTTTAATATTAATTCCTGAGTCATCAAATGCATAAATCAAACCCTGCCTTCCACATCCCATTCCAGCACCAACCCTGTCCCTCCAGCCGTGCTGCACTGGCAGGGCACGAGGTTTAATGCCACACAAATCACTGCAACAACAAAGAGAAGTGGGGAAGATTTTTTTCCCCCACTCCTCCAAACAAATGGATGCTGGAAGCCAATACAGAGTGGATTGATTTCCAACTTATTCTGGACAATTTGTCAATTTTGAAAATACTCCCTACAGATAAATCTAACAAGCAACTATCCACGCTAAGAAAGCAATTTCTGTTTACTTTTGACATTTCTGGACAAAGATATAATACTATTAAATGCACCAAGCATTAAATTGCAATCTATTTTCCGTCTGCAGGAAAGCATTAGGATGCGATCAAGCCAAGCTGGCAGCTTGCACACCTTCCAAACACAGCTTAAAACCTTGGGATTATTTGGAAATTCAGATTAATGCCAGTCTGCAGCACAATTTGGAGGCTGAGTCACAGCAACAGAACCTAAAAAGGTGTGTATTTTTTGTAGCTTGGCCACTGCACCACGGCAGCACCTTAAGGAAGTCACTTCAGCTCTGCTGCTCTGTGCTCTTCCCACCTTTTGTCTGGTTTTTCCCAAACTGTAAAATCTTCAGAGGCACGGCAGCAAAGCACAGTTATCAGGATAAAGGGGAAGGATCTGGGTTCTCATCCCACTCACCAACTCTTCCTCCAAATATCTCAACGGGGCAAACCTAAAGGCATCTCTAAATACAACCAAACTTCCTGGCCAGACATTTCCTGACACATTTTGCTGCTGCGTTCTTGTGCTTCGTTCAAACCCTTCTCATTTCCTAGAGAATCTCCCACTTCTATATTACATAAGATGCTAATTCAAGCATTTTGTTAAGCATAAATAATAGAAGAATATGAAGTGTTTGCTTGAAGGACTTGACATTAGCCCTGTGTAAGTCCTTTGAGATTTTATTTGTATATATACATACATAGATTTTTATATAAGTAGTTTTCCTAAATACCAGTTGATGGTATTTTGCTCCAGCTCTGCCCTGAAGCACCCCTAGGCTGTTCCCACTGAACCAAGAGCTGCTGGAAGTTCCTGTGCAAGTTGGGCACAAGAGCAAGGTGAGTTTTTGTGGGCAGCCCTGAGGATTTGACTGGGAGTACTGAGGCCACTGAGCACTTCCTTGCAGCTGATCATGTTTTCCCAGGGTACCTGTAAATTGAGTTCTCTAATCATCTCCTTTAGCTCCATCTATTTCCAGGCTCCTACTATTGAATACCACAGGAATTCTCTCCCTGATGTTGACTGCAATTTGAATTAAAAAAAAAAAAATAAAATGACCAAAAAGACAAACTATCAACTCCAAATCCAAACAGGTTTAAGATCTACAAATATCATCTATTTTCTTTGATGGAAAATTACTTAAATGAAGTGATCATCTATTTTGGAGATTTTATGATCATTAAAAAGGAAACAGATGAAGATTAATGAAGTAAAAATTAAACCCCCATATTGAGATTTAACCTCTGGTCATTTTTGTTGATTATAGGCCTATAAAGAAGGGCAGGACATTGATAAATAACACGTAACTGTAAAACCATAAAGCTGCAGCTAGCTAGAACATCTCTAAATAATTAGTGTTTGATTCATATGGGAAGAAAACAGTGCCAGGTCTATATCCATAGTACCTCAAGAGGGAAATCCTTTATGCTGACATCTACAAAAGATTGGCAGTAATGAGGATCCATGTAAATCAAACTGTCATCTGCAAGGACAAAACAGAAGACAAGTAATTCAAAAAACACCTTATTATTACACTGCTTACAATCCAATTTCTATGCAGAACAGCTGGAAAAAAAGCCAGTGAGTAACTGCTTGCCAGGCTGATACTCATTGACTGAAGCATAGGTTTTTGCAGGACAGATTAACTTTTGCATAATCAAATATGCTTGTATAAGCAGAATTTTTATAAAGTGATGAAACTGTCATTTAATTTTTGGTGATAAAATTACTTTTACAAACACACAATTATATTCTGGAGTTTGCATATGAAAAATGTATCGCCCTGCTTCATCCTGACAGCAAGAATATATTGCTTGTCATTTAGGCATCAACTAACACCACTTAAAGCAGGAGAGAGTAAATACCTAAATAAGAACTGCCAGGCAGGAACAGCAAACGCTCCTCAAGTTTGGTGAAACAGATAAATTATGCCTTGTTTATGCAACAAGGGAAATTAAATGTACATTTTACAGAATCCAATTACTCCGTGGGGTAAATGACAAATGGCTGGACTTGGGGAGATGTGATGAATTAATAAGGTACTCATTTTGCTATTTTAATCACGCTATTTCCCACTGCTTTGATATTAACTTCCTAACTCTGAGGGAAAAAAAATATTGAGGCGACATAACACATTAAAACACTAACCTTGGAATCCAGCAAAGTAATAGGACTGCTTGGGCTTGCCACCAATAATGCCAACACAGTATTCCAGGCTTAAAATCCCCTAAAACAAGAACAGGAAATCATTAGGACAGTGTTAACCAAAGTATTAAACTGAATTAAAATATTTGCTCTTTTAGGCAAATGGGTTTGGTTTTTTTTAAAGACTGACTCCATGACTTCCTGGGGCTTCACCAAAGGGAAACCACACCAGCAGATATTCCAGAGAAAGTGCTCCCTTCCCATGAGATCCCCACACATGTTTTTGGGGAGGAGACAAAACGCCATGTCACACAAACTGAGCACCAGTTCCATAGTCCAAACACCCCAAAGTACTGAGATTTACAGCTTTCACACACATTTACATCCTGTGCCCTTGGGGACTCTCTTCTTTTTGCACTCAAACGGACGAGTCTGGCCAGAGCATCAGCTTTTACATCCTGGGGAGAAATGCCAGTTGAAGTAAGACAAGTTACAAGGTCCAGCACTAAAAAGAGCTGCCCCAAATCCGGGGAGGAGAGACAAACACACAACAGACAGGCCCCATAAATATTCCTGGAGGTTGCCTGGGAGGGCAGAGGAACCAGAACCATCTGAAGGCAGAACTTCTGCGAAAGGGACATTCCCAAGTGTAAGTAGGGAACTTGTCTCTCAACAAAATGATGGATATTGTCATACTACTAATACCAAGGCTTCTCAAGATAAAATTTTCCCTGCTTAGACAAGGATAAAGTCACTTAAAAACCTCCCCTGAGATGCTACAGAGTCAAATCCAGCAAGGTTTATACAGGTTAAGGAAGTGATGTTTATTTGCAATACGGATGAGAAGGTTTCCTTAGAAAACTTATTTAAAATATAAATGAGAAGGTTTCCTTAGAAAATGCTCTGAGCATCACAGAACATTCAGGCAGATCAGAGGCAAAGGCTCCACGAGCCAAGGAGGGCAGAACAGAGAGGGAGCAAAGCTCCTCAGAGTAATGGATAACTGTTTAATCTATGGCAAGCTTCTTGTAAAAGTGAATTATAAAAAATTTATCAATTTTCACCCATAAATATAAAATCCTTCGTAGAAATTACCTCTTGTGCTACATTCTAAAATCTGCATTTTTAACTTAAAGCCAGACTCCAAGAAATGTGCTCACTTCTTGAGAACAGTCAGGCAGACACTGGAGTGACTGATTCAGGCAATTGAAAGCCCTCTTATCACAGCCTCCATCAGACTGCAAAGGGCAGGAGCAGCCTTGGGAAGGGAGCAGCAGGAATCACACACTGGAGCCAGCTGAGAACTAAAACTTGCCCAAAACCAACTGTCTGAAAATACAAGGAAAACAATCAGGGAAGAACAACAATTTAAGTTCATCACTTAAAAGCCCTCACCAGTCTGTCTTCCCATGCTGGTAAAAATCAAAATGTTTTCCTGAAATTTTACAGTGAAGAGACGGCCACAAAAATAAATCACGGTACACTCTCAGCTTTTGTTCGTGCTGCTGCACTGGGGTAATGCAAAATGAACCCAAAATTTAAAGACAGATAAAGAGGAGCACGGAAAATGAAATAAAAGCAGCAGGACTAAGAGAACAAGCCCTTCCCTAAGAGGAGCGAGAGGCAGGATTACAGCACATCCTCAGGTGTCCGCAGAACCTCTGCTGAAAAAAAACACAGCACAGACCTTCCCCCCTCTGCTTTCTCCTTGAGTTTTCCTTTTTCTCCAGCTCATTTTTATGTGGGAATACTGCTTGCTACTCCTGCATCACCATCCTCAGAAACATTCATCCAGACAGGGAAAAAACAAGTAAAGCCGTGACTAAAGGCATCAAATAATTCCATGGGAACAAAGAGACAAAAGAAAATGGGAAGAACAGACAAGCAACAACTTTAAACCACTCGAGCCATTTTCTTATTTAAGAAAATAAGGAACAGGGTAAGGAATGGAGTGTATTTATATTTTAAAATGCTGCCTGATCCTTAGTTACATATGCTGTTAGAGTCCTGCTATATTAAATTACCATTTGTAATTTGAGCCACTGCATTAATGCCTTTTCAGGTGGCTGCTGGAGGAGCAGGACAGTTATCACTGCTTTACCAAGGGACATCATGTGCTCTGCAATTATGTCTGATCTTGTAATAGGGAAATTTAAAATCTGTAAAGTCAAACTTTACAACCTTCAACTGTAAAATCCCCACCACACGTTTAATGGGGAGAATTACCCTCGTGAAGTCGCTTTTCATATCCCCTTGTGCTACTCTTTGAAAAATGATTGAACTCTCATTTCATACCTTTACAAACTCCAAGTAGTCTGTGTTTGTTCTCTCTCCACCGAGTCTCACAGGAACCAATATAATTACAGCTTTTGTGCCTGCTTTCCCAGAATCCATAAAAGAGCACTGTCTGTCAATAACATCTGAGCTGTACACTGAGAGACACAGAAATAGGAAAATTTCAAATATAACCTCTGGTTTTTAGAGACACACCCCCAACGTGGCATCACAGTGTGACAAACTAAAACTGCAGCCCTTCCAAACCTTGCTGTCCTCCAAAACCACAACCCCAGGTGACTCAGAACCTGTGCTGAGCCTCCTCACTCCCAGCAATGTTCTGTGGGATGGGAATTGCTGCTGCTGAGTTGCAATGCCAAGGAAATGCAGAAGGGGTAGGTTAGGGGAAAGCCAATCAATATTTATTGCTGCATATAAACTTCTAAAAGGAATAATTAAAACTTGAAAGCCTCCAACTAACAGAAACATCTCCATGTAAAAGGAGAAGAGGCAATAACTGATTTGCTGATTTGGAATTCCACTGTAAGGTACCAAGCAAGCAATGAACAATCTGCACATATCAAGAACCCCTTTGTCTACATATTCTCAATTTTGTGGATCCATTTCATAGGGTTTTTTCCTTTAAAGCTCTATTGTTAAGTGCTAACTGAAAGGCAGAAAAAGCATCTAAAATGTTTGCAAAAATCTACAAAATCACAGTTACCTGTACAATCCTGAGCAACATAGACTGTTACTCCTTGCAGCTCAGGGTCTCTTGCTTCTTCAACAGCTTTTCTAAGTACAAACACAAAACTATTTAACTTATCTTTCATTTTAAAAAATGAACAATAAACAAACAAATTATTTTGGTTTTTAAGAAACAGGCTGATTTTAATTGTTGGTTATAGGAGTTTTTTGTTTGTTTGGGTTTTTATAGGGGTTATTTTATTTAATTCAAGACACCTTCCCTTCCTGACAAATATAAGTGGTGGGGTGGGTTTTTTAAATTTGCTTTGAAACACTGGGGACCAAGATCCAACCTATATGGCACCATGTTTTTCCCAAGCCAAGATGACAATATCTGGCTATTTAGAAGAAACAATAAAAACCACAAAAAAAGGCCTCAAATCCCACATTAACTTACAATTACGTTCATCTGCACTACTTTATTTCTTTCTAAAAATTTTCTGTCATGTATATTGATGATAAAGGCTAACTTTGCTGGCAAAAATACTATTTTCAACTCATTAGATCTCTTTATTTGACCTCAGTTCATATAGCAAGCCACAAATTAGCACCTGGAAATAAAAAGCTGCAAAGTTTCACCAAAACTTTCAAAAAGATAATGACAATATTAGACTCTCCTCAAAAGACTGAGAGTAACAAACCTAAAAAGTAAAAAGAAAATAGATGCTGATAGTCAGAACCATGGTCATCAATCAGGGGCAATATTTGTAAAGAAAGGAAACTGTTCAAAATTGAGGATTTGCCTTTGAGTTCAACAGACACCTGCATTAAATGGTCACTATCCCTTTATTCCCCACTATATTTTGAGGAATGGTTTAATGCAGTCATTCCCAAGTTATGAGGGAGCTGTACATTGTTAGTGCTGCTGTAAGAGAGAAAGAGCCAGGAAAGGAAACCTCTGCAGGGCTGGAAATCACCCCTGGGGTTGTGGTGAGTGTAATTCCGCACCAAATCCCCCCTGCTCCCATTAGGGAGACAAATAATTTAATAGGTAATTTATTAAAGCAAGCAAAAAGAATTCCGACAGCTTCCACCATCAGAAAAAAGTAGACTAAAACACATCAATAATGCTAAACTCCTACATCCTTGCTTGCATCTGCATGGATGCACACCTGATTATTTCAGTACAGCTGCACTTCAGATTAATGTAACATTTACACTAAATATCCAATTCTTCTATTTTTATATATATATATAAATATTTTAATGCATGAACTTTGCCTTCTGCTGCCTAAATGATTTATCAGTGATTCAGTTTATAGGTAAACTGGAATCCACTAAAAAAATAAACATGTAAGACTACAAAAAGACCCCAAAAACATTCAAAGAATTGGATATCAAGGCTCACAGCATGGAGAAATTTGACTTTCGACTTTTTTTTTTTAACTATGCTGAATGTCACAGACCCTTTACTTTTACTGGGATATAATTATAATATTAATAGTCCCATACATTTACAGTTTCACAAGAATTTGATGTGTGCAAAGAAATGCTGAAAACATCAATTTTAGCTCTGACATTTCATTACACTATCAGTACATTACAGCCCCCAGGTTACAGTATAAAAAAAAAAAAACCTCTAATGTTATGCATGTTCCAAGGTTGAAAGAGTGGTTAGTTTTTAGAATATTTCATTAAATGCAGCTCTTCTTAAAAGAGTTTGGGAGAGATACTTGGGATTCTACAAGAAAACAGGAATGTTGTTTTTTTTCCTGAAATAAGGTTGACAAAAGCTCAGCATTCAGTTCCTGCACCTGCTGCTATTTCCCTTCCTGCCTGTGAAAAAGCTCTGGAATTGCTCCTGATATGGGTGTTTTACAAAGCCAATAATGAACAGTTTGCTGCTCAATTAGGCTGAAGTAATCTCAGGACACTCAGAAATGCTTCTCTGTGATGTGACAGAGGGAAGGAACAGAGAACTGAAGGTGTTTTACCTCAAAATGTGTGCGACCACAGCGGGCCCGTACCAATCCCCCGCGATCTTCCCAGACTTCTTCCCATATTCTATCAGCTGGTGCAGCCCAAAGGCTGCCAGAGGGGAGTCACCAAACCAGGAGATGATTTTCCTGTGATAAACTTCATTCCTCATCTCGGTGACATCCCAGCTCCTCCTCGCTGGGCCCCGCTGGGGCCGGGCCAGGATCTTGGGGTCCCTCTCGGCCGTGAGCGACGCCTCGAAGGAGGCCGTGAGCTTCCTCACGGTGTTGCTGGTCCAGGACTCCGAGTCAGAGCTGTCCATGTCCAGTGCTTCTGGCCACACCCAGGCTGCAGCAGGAAAGGGGAAAATCCATACTAACCTTAATATTAACTTCATGGCACAATAAACAAAGCACTTCCCTCTGTCCCCCATGCTCCTTTAAGCAATAATGTGTATTTTCCACGTCACTGTTAACAGGTCAACAAAGAATTCCAGTAGAGTAGGATTTGCTTTGATTTTCTGGTGACCATCCCAGCCAGCTGAACAAACAACACATACCTGATAACAGGTTAGAGCTGTCTTACATATTAAATACATGAGTTACTTCAGTACTATCCAAAAGCCTTTTATCTGTGTCAAACAAGGAGTTCCAGAAGCTCTTAATTCTTCTTATTTTTCAGTTATTAAAAAACCAGGCAGCCCTGAGGAATTATTGATGTAAAAGCAAACATTTCTTCCTGGCAAAATGGCAAAGCAGATCAGCAGAAAGACAGGCAGGATTTTTTTTATTCACAAAATTCATTAATTATTTTAGATTACAAGGCAAAATTGTTTAAATATCATTCAGCACAATATCTTCAGTCTGGTTTTCCAGCTGAAGGTGAATGATGCATCTCACACAGCATTCCTCTTACAGAATGGGGTTCAGCAGATCCAGGGAAGATGCCTGGAATTTTCCCACAATTCCATCAAGTATTCCCAACACAGACCCAGCTCAGTGTAACATCCTCACAGGCCTCGCTGCTCTGGACTCTCAGCTTCACATTTCAGTCAGTGTCTCAAGCACAGGCATTTCAAAGTGAAACTTCATATTTCAAATCAAAACTCATTCACAACATCACTCAGCAATATCTGGAACATTCCACACGGCAGTGGAAGTGTAAATACCTCGGCTAGAAACTTCAGGCAAGTTTTGCTTCCTAACAGAAACAACACCATTAACGAGAATGAAAACATCTCTGGGAAAAGAGTAAACAGCCATGAAAAACTTCCTGTAAACACCTAAATGTGCTTCCAAAGCTGTCCAGACCTCATAAAAAAGCTTTTCAAAAGATAATTCACCAGCTGTCAGAAGACCAGGTGAGGAGCAAAGTAGTCCAGAAAGACCATCCTTACTCCATCTTTCTGTGGATTTGGATTGCCACAGAAACAAGAGCACTCCAGAATCACCCCATCACTTTCCAAATTAGGATGCAAGGGGGACATGCAAGGAATTCTTTGGAACCATGGATTTTAAAGATAGAAACCTGGGGCTATTTTGTTTGGGGTTACTTCCAAACGAGCCATTACACACTCCTGCTCACAGGGAGTCTTCTGGGCAGGTCTTGAATGTCTTCTAAAATGTATGTATAAGGAAAGCAGTATTTAAGGGATTTGTGTTCTCAGCAGAAGTATTTACACACTTTTTGCTATCTGCAGTTAGTTGAAAAGGATAATGAATGTTTTATGACTTAAACGTCTACAGCCAAAGGTACACTGGATGAGCCAATCCCACAGTTCAGTCCTGATGCTGCTGGGAACGGAGACCTTGTTCCCAGCTTACATCAGAGCTGCACAGCAAGGGCAAAGTGTTATCAAAACAGGCTTTCAGAAAGATCTTCTGCTCAAGTATTCCTGGGATCCCACAAATGGCTGAGGAAACAATGCACTGTGTTCTCTCAACCCCCCCGGGTGGCTTCAGGCCCGTGGCTTGGGTCATTCTGACACCAAGCAATGGATGATTGTTATGAAAGGGATAGGGAATGGGCTGGAAAGAAAAGGTGCTTAACTCTGAGAACCTCAAATACCTCTCTGCAGGACATGGACACTTGGCCTGTGACAGCAGAAAGGGTCCCACAGCTCCTAAAGCTTCAGCTGAGTGTGACTGAGAGAGGACTTTGAGACAGACAATGGTAAGGAAAAAAGGGAAGCTCCTCTCTAAGTACATGGGGGAAGGGAAGAAATGACATAGTGAACGTTTCCACACAGAGAATGATGTATTGAAGTTAGATTAGAATCCTTCTAGGAACTCAATATATTAACACCAGAAGAAATTCAATAATGGACGACTTTAAAACTGATAAAAGAACATCACTTCTGCCATAGCCCACAGCTATGGGCTGGGGAACTCACTTCTACATCTTGAGTTCAAGAAACAATCAAATTTCAAGAGAACTGGACATGTGCATGGGTAAGAATACCCAGGCAGAAGGATCACACTTCTGTGATGTTTTAACTCACACTTGGATACTGGAAACTCAACAGAAATTCACTTGGGCACACTTTGGTTCAGAGAAATGGAAGGGTAGGACAGCTCAATCTCTGATGCAATGGGACAATTGCAACAGCAATGAGGAGCCCACAACCAAAACCAGCTGGCCCTTCAGATCTGGGATAAAAAAGGCCATTTTGGTCCCTACAGAATGCCTGTGCTTATGCAAACATAGAGATCTCTCATAACTCACCTCTCCCAAGGAAATGAAGCATCAGACCCTGAGCCAGCAGCATCTGCCCCGTTCTCAGCGTGCAGCCCCAGCCACAGTCTGTGGTTAAAGCAGAGCCCTTGATCTGAGGGAATTCCTCTCTGTACGTCAGCCAGATCCTAGAAATGAAATCTCTGCGGAACTCCTCAACGTTCCCCGAAATCTCGGTGTTGATTTTATCAAAATTGGACCCATCTGTAGAGAGCTCCCCGGAGTCTGCAAGGCAAAGCACAGTTTAAGCTCTAATTTGTTATGGCACTTCTGTTATTAGAAAGCAAGCAACAAACACACAATCTATCAGAAAAACAGGGCAAATTTACAAAAACTAACAATTGCCTCAAATACAACAAAGGAAAGTTGGAAGACAAACATAACAGAAATCTGTCAGATAAAAAAAAAAAAGGAAAAATCAAAAGAGCAATGCAGACATCACTGTGCCAGTGGAACCACTGACCTGCAACTAAGTGCTTAATTCACCCAACTGTGAATGGTCAAATAGAGAGAGAGACTTAAAAAACTGCACACTGGAAAGTGATAATGAAGGTGTTGAGGTAGTGACCCTGGTCAGGTACTGCCACTATTTCCATCAGGAGTTTTTAGAATGAAAATCTCCAGCTGATGGTTAAATGAAGCGCAAATTACAACACAAATATTTACAGAAAGCACAAGGTTTTGGTGTAAAATCTGAAAAGATCAGGTCAGGATGGGTTGCATTAGAGGTGGACATTTAAATTAATATTTTCTAAGCTTTTCATATTTACATTTTGGATTTTGTAATTGTTAATGCCAGTCTTTCTGGAAGATTAAAAATATCTCCCCAGAGCTCCTGCTGAGGAAGACTGGAATGAGTGAAGTGCTCTGTACTCACCCTCAGTTTTGAAGTGGTAACATTTTCCCAGGAGGAAGACTGGAGAGTTTCTACTGAAGTAAGTTTTTGTTTTCAACACCCAACCTAGAACAGATGCAGAACAAATACAGATTTGTGACTGAAGTATTCCAAAAGGAAATGCTAACAGCATCTGGTTAAGCCAAAGGTAACCCTTGAAAGGGGAATAAACAAAAAGTATTGAAACTGGGGTTTGGCCTCATAAAAAATCCTATATAGGATGCAATGGCTACTATTCCCTTTCAACCATGTGATAATATTAAAGAAAGCAGAAAAAAAAGGATCTGCTCATCTTGCCAGCATCTCCAAAGCTCAGCTATGAGAATTAACAAAATTTATCAGAAACCTGGAGGTAAATCTGAGCAACCTCAGTCCTAAAAAGAAAGCAGAAAAATCAAGGACAGATTAGTAAAGGGCACACTTGAAAATCTGGTTGCTCATAAACAAATTACTGATGTTCAGCCGTGGAAAAAATCTTACTCAAGGGTAGATTCTTCAGTGGAATTTGTATCTCACACACCATCCTATTTTTTTTCCATAAAAGTACATTTATAAACAAAAAGAAAATCTTTGTGCAGATGATTCCATATCATCCCTGTTCAAAAGCCTATGCAAATCTAGAGTCATTTACATAATATATTTACTGTTTCCAAAAGAAGTCATTTAAAATGAAATTATGCAAGACTTATTTGAAAAAAATGAAAAGCTGAGGAAGTTTTTTAGTGAGGCCAATTTATAATATCAAAGAAAAAATTGTTTCAAGGGCCATATTGCATTTTTAGTATTAATTAGTTATGATTCCATTCATGTCAACCACAAACATTCCATTCCTTTTAACGAGGACAGATCTTACCGCCCTCTGTTCCACTTACTGTATTTCATGTTGTGCCATGCAGACATAAACTTTGATTTGATCTTTTCTACTTCATCTGTCCCTGTGGCCTCCATATTCAAATTCTAGAGAAAAAGCCATCGCTGTCTTGTAAGGCTTTCAGTTCTGCTGCTGCAAAAACCAAAATGTAAACACTCAGCATCCCCACTTAAACTCAACATGGCCAGAAACAGCAATAAACTCACAGAACCCTCCACTACCAGGCACTGAGAAGCAATCCCGTGTCCCATGAATAAGTAATAAAATAATTTAATTCCAAATATACACCAATAAAAGCACTACACAAAGCTAAATAAAAGATAATGTTCTCCAGCAGCTCTGCCTTGCACCACAAACTGCTCTAGAGCACAAAACCTGTGCTGGCACACGAGCACACTCGTTTTATCAGCAGTGAGTGAGATGCAGAGCTATGATGCAGCTCACTAAATAAAAAAGATGCTGCTCTTTTCTGCTGAAGAGAATACAATATGCACTTTTCGTGTTAAAATCCACCACAGTGCAGGCTAAATTTGTAAAAACTCCTTATAAATTTTCCAAGGATCTTTACGGGCTCTTTCTGCTCTGCAAGATAAGACAGATTTCACCTTAAAAGCAACCTAAGCTGGTAACAACACAAAAAGAATATCTACTGCCTTTATCCCTGTTCCTAAGAAATCTGGGAAAATGGGACAGAACCCCCTCCACAGTCCAGCTGCCCCATTTGTAACAGGAAGTTTGCTATTAATTAACAGAACTTCCCCCACCACGTGTACTCTGTCAGCAGTTCACCTTGAAATACTTGACACAGAAAGTTTTCTTGATGGTATTTGGTGGCCCAAACCCTTGCACAGACAGGTGAATGACTAAGAGTTCCTGCTTCAACAGCAGCTCTTGTGGGACATCAAAACTTGATCAACAGTGGGGCATCACTGAAACCTTCACAGAATTTTTAGCCAAGTTCTGATAGCACCAGCTGATGACGTGAGCAACAGTGAACTTCCTCATTCAATTAATAAACTTGGGCCAGGAGACAACCTCCTCGCTTCAAAAGGAGTATCTAGAACTGTATTTACCTTTCCATGTGCTATTCTCCACTGAACTGGGATCAAAAGCAGGACAATGACTAAACTGTGTCACTCCTCTCCACTGGGAACATATTTTAAGTAAACCTAATCACTGACGGAGTAATTAAGGAGAGGGTGAAGATGTCAGGGTGACAGCATCATCTGAGCCTGAGGCTACTCACACAGATCCACTTTTTGGGGATCAGCAATCTCCTGCCCAAACCACCTCTAGCACATTTCCCCACTATTCCCTCGTATTATTTTAAAAAAAATCTGCTTTCTGGCAGAATAAGAAGCAATGCCAGCTCACAAACATGAGGGAAGACTGACTTCTTTCCAGCAAAAATAATAAGTGTCTACATCCCTGCTATGATTAGCCTTGTGTCAAGCTAGGGAAGGAAGAAAAGGAGACTTTCAAACTGGGTTCTAACTTCCTGCCTTTTCCCCCGTCTTTTTCCTTTAGGAAAAAAAGGAAAGCCTGACTGCATCACCAGCTCAGGACAGCAAAGCTGGTAAGATGAACTTCTTCAGGAGGTGTGTTTGGTCTTGTCTTTCCTCACATGATCCATCAGCAACAACCATTTATACAGACACCCACTGATTGCCTTAAAAACCAATCCCTATAAAAGCATCCTCTGGCTAAAATTAGAAATGAAAGAAACTACAGTTCTGAAAGGGCCTGAAGACAAAATTATGTAAATGAGAAAGGAGCTCATTTTCGTTCAAAAGACAATGGTCATCACAGCACATTTATCTTTCCTCCAGGTACATTTCTTCTCTGACATTATGCTAAAGATGCAAAAGGGGCTTCCAAGAATGTTAACACAAACCAGGTATCATTTTTTCAGTGGGAAAATACAGGTTCCTCCCATCAATGCAAGAAAGCATCGGTAAGAGTTCCACTGAAATTAATGAAACAGCACCAGGAGAAGGTCCCAGGAAATACAGATTCAAGCCCAGTGGACTTTAACATCAAATTATCAAATCTAAACCTAATGGTTTTATCCCGAAGTTGCCTCATTTACGAAGTTCTTTAGATACACGTCACGAGGATGATGTTCCCTCAGGGAGCAGCAGGACACGGCTGGAATTGAGACCCCAAGTTCTGACCACCCTCCGAGGGGGGATCACTGCCGGGAAGCGGCTGTTTGCTCACAGGGATGGAAAAACACCCCAAAACCAGCGTTTGTTTTCATAAACAACAGAAAAGCAACGCAAGCCGCCGGTGAGACCGCAGCGGGAAGGATGAATGAAGCCTCAATGGGGTAATTATACGATAAATGATCTCTTATTAACTAAGACTTCTTTGGTTTTCAGCTGTACCTTGAAGGAGCCCGGAGCGGCAGCGGCGACAGTCAGCGAAACCCACAGGGAAGAACGACGGCGAGCAGTGGCCGGAGGTCATTTTTAAGGAGCTGCAAACACATACGAGGACAGTTAGAAACGATACTTTGAAGCCGGCTCGGGCAGAAAACCAGATTATTCCTTAATCCTGCTGCAAGGACGGAACGCTTCGCCCAGCAGGATTCGCAGCCAAGCACGAGCCCACACGCACCGCGGGAAGAGGCTCGGCGGCTCCCGGCCCCACAAGACACGGCCGCGCCCCAGCCGCCGCCGCAGAGGGCCCGTCCCGCCGCCCCCGCCCG
>VXBT01012507.1:775006-858873 GCA_013400235.1 Oriolus oriolus
GGGCCGCTCCCCCGGGGGAGCTCCCGCGGGGAAGCGGGGGAGGGAGAAAAGGGAGGAAAAGAGCCGTGGAATTCCGCTCCCGCGAACAAAGGCCGGCCGGGCGCTTTGTGCAGCCCCTCTCGCCGCACAATGGGCGGCCCGGCGCCTTCCTGCCGGAGCCGGCCCTGCCCCGGCCGCCTCCCGGCGCTGCTCCGGCCCCGCACCTGGGAGGGGAGCGCCGACCTCCCTCTGGCTGGAAAATGGAGAGAGAGCTCCCTTCCAGCGCTTTCCTTTTGTGTGTGAGCAGCGCTGGTTCGCGGGGCACCGCTGCTTGGGCGCGCAGAGCTACGTGAGGCTCGCGGTGCTGAGCATCCTTGGATTTCTCAAAGTTTTGTTATTTTTTTAAAGAGGAGCATTTATAGAAATTTACCTGCCGATAGCAGGTTTTTGCAGATTTACATTCCGAGTTAGGCGTGTGGTCCCAGGTGGGAACAGTTTTTCTGTTGGCGGGTCTGACCAGGTGGCCTTTGGTGACCATGGTACCTCTCCTGCCTGTAACCAGCAGTGGAGTGAGAGCGAGAACCATCAGTTCTGCCAGAGCTGTTCAGGAGGCTGTGGGCAGTAGCAAACGGAGTATCATTTTCATGCCGTTGAGTGAGAAGCTGTAGGTACCAATAGTTGTATTTAGAGAAGCTGTGATGGAGAAGGGTCACGGACAAAGGAAAAGGAGGTCAAGGGAAAAGGCTGGGTGGGAGGTAGAGGAGTGACATCAGTCCCACCCCACTCATGGTCTGGAAACAGGTGAAAACATTGCTCTTCTCTTCAGGTTCTCTGCACATTTTGATGTGCACCAGCCAGGGGTTAATGTGACAGATCAAGGAACAGGGAGAGATGGATTTGCTGCTAGACCGTTTTTCCTGCTTCTTGATTGTAGTCATAGAAATAGTCACATGAGAGACAAGCACCAGAAGTCAGAGGGTCAGAGCTGTGCAGCCCTGGCAG
Source organism: Oriolus oriolus (assembly GCA_013400235.1). Lineage (NCBI taxonomy): Eukaryota > Metazoa > Chordata > Aves > Passeriformes > Corvidae > Oriolus > Oriolus oriolus. The sequence continues at coordinate 775,988 of VXBT01012507.1, forward strand.
GAAGTTAAGTAAAATGGCCTTGGGCTGACCACTGTGGTGCTCAGTGTTCTGCCTGGTGCAGAGGGTTCATTGGGTTGTAGCACAGATGTTCCACCTCTGCGCACCTTTTGGGCTGATCTGACCCACCCCATGTGTTTCCCAGGGTGTGTGTGGGCAGAGGGGGTCTTCAAACAGGTTGGGTTCACCTGTGCCTGCAGAAGGACCCAGGTGCTTTGCAGTGAGGTCAGGGCTGTTGCATCTCGAACTTTCTTTTATACTTGTAAGATTTTTGTGTTTTCTGTGGGGTTTCCCATGTTGTAGTGTCATATTCTGAGAAATCTCAAGTTCCTGGTTCGTGGCCTGCATGTCCAGTGCACGTGAAGGCAAAAACTTGTGGGCAGAATGTTGCCCCTGGGGATGCCCAGGCTGGGCTGTTGCCCTTCTCCTGCTGGCACAGAACGTGCTGCTGGGGATGTTGCTGTTTCAGGGGATGGGAGATTGAAGAAAGCAGTGCACAGAAGTCCCAGAGCTGTGCTAGTGGCTGCTGGAAGCTCTCCCCAGTTCCATTGTTTCAAGAAGAATAGATCCCTCACATTTTCACACTCTGCCCTCCAGTTTGGCTGACTCATCGAGGTAGATGTAGCATTTGTCTTATTCACAGGAAATAGCCACGCTGCTCTTGCTCTGCCTGAGAGCCTGAGCTTCAAATGGATGTCCTTCAGATCCACCAAGGCAAGTTCCTTTAGTCCAGCTGCAAGTTTCTAAACTGGTTGTTACCGTAGGGGTAGAAAAATAAATGTCACATGGGCCGAACTGTTTCTTGGAGAGCCCAGGGATGTGTCCCACAGCTCTGATTCACCTGCTATGCTTTCTTCAGCCACTGTGATGCCCCTCAAGGGCACATTCAGAATGCCAGTGCCATGCCCTGCCTGGTCATTGCATCCAAATATTTGAATATTGGGCAGAGGCTATCAGTAATTGCCCAGCAGTTTCAAAACATCTTTTTAAGACTATGTTACAAGGTATCTTCATGATTAGGTCCTGCTGCGTTTTTGTGGGATGAGTTTAAACTAGAATTTGGCCACCACTGGTACTTACTAATTCTTCTTGACTCCATCAGAAGAAACTCCTGAGTTAAATTTAGTATAGTGGGTTAATAATCCCTGAGATCTTGCCTGAAATTGCTAATTTTTAATTGGAAATACACTGTTAGGAAATTTTTTATTAAACTGTAGTGGATCACATCTTTCTGCAGCATCATGATGCTCCTGTAGCAGCACAGAGGCTGCTGCTTCCATCTCAGTGTAAGAGCAGAGGAACTTCAGTGCCACCTGTGTCCGGTTCACATTCCCAGTTGTGTTATCCCAGCACATTTTCTGGACGTGGGGCTGCTTGGCAAAGAAGTAGGGTGTGGAAACCCCCCCACCAAAAAGGTCAGTTCTGAGTTCCTGGATGCCCCAGTAGTTGGAATGTGTTGTATCCCAGCACTCCAGCGTTTCCTGGGGCAGAGGGAAAGGTCTGCGGGGTTTTTAGAGTTCAGAAAGAAAGAAAAACTCCCCCTTTGAACATCACACAGCAAAAACATTACAAGGATAAGCTCATGTAGGCTTTCATGTGAGCCCCTGGCTCGGGGCCTGTCAGTGCTCTTGGACTCTCCTGAGGCTGGGTTATCTGGGGAATTCAGAGCTGCTCCTTCGGTCATACCATCACCATGGAAGTGTCTTTGCTTGGAAAGAGTTTTGATCTTCCTTTCCTGCTCCCACAGTGAGAGAGGCTCCCTGTGACTTGGAACAACACACCTGCCTTGCCCTCTGTTTTACAGTGCATGTCTGCCTCACACAAACCCCACAGTGTGATTTTTACCACTGCTCTGCATTCTTTTGCTGAGAATTTTCAGTTTTCCTGTGCCCAGCTGTCTATGGATTCCAGGGAAAACTGTTTTCACCTTGTGGGTCCAGCCTCTTCCCAGGTGCTTCCAGGTGAACAGGAAGCCCATGAGGTGCTGCTGTCTGGGGCTGGGGGTTCTTCAGCAGGGGCTGATCCTGCTCTCAGATGTTTAGTGACTTGGAAATTCCCCATCATCCAGGGCTCTTACATTGTATGGGATTCCTGGAGTAATCACAGCTTGTCTTTACGTATTTGAATTGAGCTGAAAACACTTGTGTTCACTACATTCAGAGCATCTTATTTCTGCTGCAGCTCCCTTTGCACCGATGGGGTGCTGTAAAACAGGGACTTGGGAAGGCTAAATTTACATTTGTATTCATTTAGAGGTTTTTTACATTGCCTGAACGATGTGTCAGGGGGGCTGACGGCCTCCTTTGCCCAGCCCCAGGGTAAAGAGGGATGGTGTGAAACCTGCACCCACTGAAATCAATAGCAGAGCTGTCACTGGCTCCCAGGAGCACCAAATCGGGCCAGAAACGTGGTCACAGCAGAATGTTCATCACAGTTTATTCTCTTCCCACATCCAGATGCCATTTGCATTGTCAAAACACTGTCATGGATAACTGAAAGGATTTTTAACAGGAATTTCGGAGCATCCCTTTCCCGTCCTCTCCAAAAGTCCCGCTGGCTGTCCCTGTTCAGCCTCTGTGGGTGTCTCCTGTGGGAGTCAGCAGCGCTCTGGGAAGCCCAAGAAAATCCCTGACTGCTTCAAGCAAGGCAGAAAGCAGGGACAACACTTCATCTGCAGGGCTCTGCTACAGAGCTGCTTCTCTGGCCGAGGCTTCCTTCTTTGGTTGGGTGTTTTTAGTGTCAGGTGTGACTTTGCTCTCCTGCAGGATCCGGTCCCGTGGTGATTTCCACAGTCGGGTGTCCTGGGAGCTCATTCCCCCTCCACTGCAGCCCAGGGGTGACATTTCAGCCTCAATAATCAAATATTATCAGGAGAGCACCACAGGCAGCGTTGTGTGGTGTTTTCTCTTTTAATCAATGGTGAGGAAAAAGGGAACATGTTGTTGCTCATCTGTGTTAATTTAAGAACCCACAGGCACCCTGCAGCGGTCGGGATCAGGCCGGGCATTTCCTCAGCTGTGAATCAAACCCATTTCACTCTGAGGGGAAGGAGTTCACTCAGAAGGAAACAGGACCTGAGGTTTAGGAGGAAGGCTGGGTGCAGGGCTGAACTGGCAGGGTGGCTCGAGGCCAGAGCTCTCCGCGGATATCCCTGGAGCAGGTTCCCTCATCCGGCACGGCGCTTCCCTGGCTGGTGGCTCGCACCTGGATGGGGCTGCAGGCAGGAGAGCCCGGCTGCAGCACATGGGGACAGAGGCCAGCTCCTGTCTCTGCAGGGGTGACACTCCCAGCCAGTGCCACCGGGCTTTGGGAATTCAGACCCAAGCACAGTGAGTCAGTGGGATGGGTGCCTCCAGCCCGCGCTGGCTGAACAGAGGGCGATGCTTTCACTTGAAAAAGTAAATGATGTGTAAATGCAGTTTTCTCTCTCTGAGGCAGAACAAGCAGCCTTGCTGGGGCTGCAGATGCCTCACTGTGCCAGGCTGCCTTTCTCAGAGGCTCCCTGGGTGTAGAGTCCCTGCACGTGACACCCAGGGTGAAGAGCAGGCAGCAGGAGCAGTTCTGTAATTAGCAGGATGGGGAGAACCAATTTGCATTGCCCTTGCAGTGGAGAGGGCTGTGGAAAAGAGAGGCTTCCTCACATCACCCGAGGCTGTCCCTGACCCACCTTTGCTGGGAAAGGGAAAGAGTTCCTAACCTTGCTTGGCATCACCAGGCAGATCTTGGGGAGTCTTTTTTTGGGAAGGCAAAAAGAAGAACTGATATTTGCAGTTTGCTGCTTAAGCTAAAAAAAATGTTAGAAAAAAAAAAAAAAAAGGAACAGTTTTTGGGTTTGACCAGGCAGGGCACATAGAAACAGAAATGATTTTTGTGTGTAGTGAAGAACCCTGGAAGTGCAAACAAATGGTTTCATTTTGTTATTTGCAGCTCTGAGTACTTTGAGAATGACCGGTTTTGTTTTGCTTTAGGAACCAGTTCCAAGGGGAATTTTTTTCCTCTTCTTTGTGTTTTTTTTTTTTTTCCTTTTTCTGCGTGAACCACATGCACACACAATAATTAACCAGTGAAGAAGGTCAGAAAGGAAGTGACTGGGGAAGATGTACTTTAAACGTAGACGTTCATGAGGCTGTGGGCTGTAATTAACTGGAATGTTTGTCTGAGGTTCCCAGGTTATGTGTTGACTATTAGATAAGTTATTAAAGAGGCAATTTTTTATTTGTCCTTTTAATTATCAGAGCTTTAATGGCTCTTCAGCTCTACCAAATTAAGGGTTTTTTTACATTTGGAGAATATTTATTTCTCTTTTCTGATGGGGTTTGGTGTAACCCTAGCATTGCTTTAGGTTAGAAATGGTGTTCAGGGTTATAGTGTAACATGAACAGTTTGTCATGGACAAACAGCCTTTGGGAATGCAGGAGGAGAAGAAGGCGAGGGTGTTCATGGAGTCGTGGAATGGTTTGGGTTGGAAGGGACCTTAAAGCACATCCCGTGGGCAGAGACACCTTCCACTAGACCGAGTGTTATTTGTTTTAGGGAAAATGGGAACCTCTGTGAGGAAACAGGGAGGAAGCAGCCCTAAAAGTAGTCAGCTGAGGTGTTTTCTCCATGGGGAAATACTCATTTGGTTCTCCAGAGGTTCCACTCCTTCTCTGGAGAGAGTGATCAGGATGAAGCACATCTGCTAAAAGCTGTGATTCCCGACTGGAACAGCTCTAGAAAAGCCATCGGATGCTCAAGGGAGCCCAAAGGCTGGAAGGGGACACCTGGCAGGTAGAAAGGAGTGGGAGAGGGCTATTGAACCTGGTCATACTGCCACAAACCCAAACATGGGTACAGGCTACCCCTAAATACATTTGGAGGTCAGGTTACCTCAGGAGATGGTTTCTAAGTGTCAGAGGCACGATGTTTTCCGGCAGGGAAGCGGTGTCCAAAACCTCTGTGGATGCAGTGATACAGAAAGGAGTCAGCCTGAGCTGTGGATGAGCCTGCAGGCTTGCAATGAATAGCAGTAACTCAGGAATTACTCAGGAATTGTGAGGTTAGACAGTATTTACTTCACATGGGGAGATTTTTGATGGGTACTTGTGAAAGCTGGAGAGGCAGGAGTGCTTCAGGCTTGAGAGTAAGGATGGTTTCTTGGTGAAACCCACTGGAGATTCAGTTCTGGCTTTCTGTGGTCGGGCTTAGGGGGAATTTTCAATATCCAGTGAGGTTATTAATGGGGCAGCAACACGGCTGATCAGTGCCACCACCCTTTTGTGGCACCACATTTCTTCCCCTGTTGGACCACGGGGATGCCTCAGGTTCCTGAGGATCCATGGATTCAGAAGGAGCCAGGCGTGGCTGTGGTTCCACAGCTGAGGACAGGTTCCCTCCTCTGGCTGTACTTTCCATCTGGAAACAATGCATCTTGAAAATAGGGAAGGGTTTTTAGTTTTTCCTGTGTTGGGCTCTGATTTTTCCTGCCAGGGCTCTCTGCGCCTCATCAGGAGCGACACAAAACACTCGGAGCGAGAGCCTGGTTTAAAGCAGAGCCCGGTTCATCCTGGGGACGAGCTTTTCAGTCCTCAGCCACAGATGCATGGTGTGTTTGCCGTGCCAAGCAGCCATTTTAATCCATTCCAAATTTCTCTGCAAAAGCCAGCAGCACGCGTGGTTTGGTCTCACGTGTGTCTGTGTGCACATGTGGTGGGAGCAGGGAGATGGCTTTTCCTGGATGTTCCCTGTCCCCAGCAGGAGCTGTTTGGTTTTCTTCCAGAAGCCACCCTCCAGAAGTGAAAACATCAGCTCCTGTGGATAAAGGCAAACATGAAGGAAATGACTTCTTGCAGCCAGAATGCATAAAACTTTTTTTTTTTCCCCTCCTGCAGTCTACTTTTTAAAAAAGACAAAATAATGCTTCCTCTAGCTAATCTTAATCCATCCTCTGGCCTGAGGAAACATCTGCTCTCCATGGTAGCCTCAGCTGTCCCAGCCAGTTCCCTCTTGGAGTTCCCTTCTCTTCCACCAACAGCAGTTGCCTCCAGCTGCCTTCATTCCTGCCCACCAGCAATCCCGAAGCCAGGAGCCCATCCTGATGTCCAGGTTTAGCTCAGGGCAGTTTTAACCATCTCCTTGGGAGGATTTTAGCAGCTCATGTGCTGTGCTGATACACAGCATAGGCCCCCCGGTGAGATCAGGAGTCTCTTAGCCATGAGGATGCTCAAAGATCACTGATACAGCGGAAAAAAAAATCACCCCGTCCTTGCAGCCTCTTCATCTGCCTTATGGGCTGGTTAGTGTCTCCTTGGAGCTGGGAGTTTGCTCTGGGAGCCAGAGTTGCCAGCAGTGCTGTGATGTGGTAAATGACACTCGAGGTGGGTTTGGCACTAATAAATTGGGTGTTGACCCCTAGAGAGGAGTGTTTGTGTTGGTGAGGTCCTATAGGCCGGGAGTTCTCAGCAGCTTTTCAGCAAAACAGTTTGTCTGTGGAAGGAATCTGGGTTTTTGGTTTGCCTTTGGAGCAAAACCACTTCCACCCTACTCTGAAGTTTGGCTGTCCCTGCTGAGAGGAGCTGCAGCTTCCTGCTGGGATACAGGATGGAGAGCTGTGGGTGGCTGGGGTAGGGCTGGACCCACGGCTTTGTTTAGACAGTCCCTGGCCATCAGCATTTCCCTCTCTGTTGTGCTCTGTGCTCTTCCTTACCTGCCTGATGTGTTTTCAGCCTTAGCAGTGACAGTGTGGCTCTGTAGCCAAAACAGAAAAACCCTGGAGGGTCACAGCTTTCACCCTCCAGGCGTGCAAGGGCTGCTCTGTGCTCTCCATTCCTGGTGAGAAAATTACCCAGTGGTGGAATTTCTCTCTGGCAGAGACACAGGGCATTGTGCCAGTGTTTCCTCTGCTTGTCGCTGTGAGCCCACCTTTACCTTTCCTACACGGAAAAGGAAACACCTTTTTGTTCTGTTTGTTTCCTGGTCCTTTGTCTGACTGGGATTGCAAACCCCAAAAACAGGCAAAGGGATGAAGGTGCAGAGTGCAGGAGCAGCTGTGTGACCAGGAACTGCTGAGGGGTGAGCAGAACTCTGGAGGAGAGCTTTCCTTGGAAGAGCCTGCTGGGAACAAGTTAATTTGTGCTCGGGGTCACGTGCATTTTATTGCCACAGATGTGCACAGAAGAGCAGTTCACAAAAGGAACAAAAAAAAATAAAATTAATTGCTGTTAAAAATGTGTATCTGCAGCCTTGCGAGAGCTTTGTGATTCCCGGGAATTCATTATGTGGGATCCATTGGCGCCGGGCGGTGACACCCCTATTGCAGTGAGCAGTGTCTGGTTTCATTCCAGCAGCACAGGGAGGAGGATGTGATCCACCCCCATCTCCCTCTCGGAGATAACTCAGTCCCTGTCTCGTTGCAGGACCGTGGCAGCCGAGGTCAGGAAGCAGATCTCGGGCCAGTATGGAGGCTCCCCGCAGCTCCTCAAGAACCTCAACATCGGAGGCAGCGTCTCTCATCACACCACTGTAAGTGATGCCTGCAGCAGGGATTGCTGAGGATGCTGTCCACAGTTATTTTACCATTTGGGAGGAGACTGCAGTGCTGACAGGTTGTTGGTGTAAGCGGCTCTGATAACACCAAGGGAAAAATTCCATGCAAAACCCACCAGTTTTGGGGATTTCTATGTTGCAAATCAGTTGGTGCGGCTGGGAATTTGTGTTTCTGCAGAATCTTTGTAGGACAAGGAGCTCTCTGGGGCAGATACTAGTTGTTTTATCCCCAAGCAGCCTGGATTGGGCATTAAATTCCATGTGTGTGTGGTTCTCTGCATGGAGAGCTCCTTGCAAGCTCCTGCACTTCAGGTTGCTGTTTTCCTGTCCTTCTTGTCACTCTTGAAAGCAGGACCACAGCGACTCATCTACTCTTCTGAAATATTTTAAATGTTATTGTGCAAGTTGAGTGTGCCTATTCCTCAGGAATGTGGGTTTACTTACAAGTTTGCAGCCCACTTGGAAGAGCTGCATTGTCAGAATCACCCTTTCTGAAGCCTGACTTTCTTGCGTGGCCTACCAGTAACCTTCCAGATTTATTGTGGTAAACGTTTCAAGAGTGCAGCAAACTTTTTCAGGCTGGAAATGTTTGATTTGGGGTCTTGCTTGAGGTCACAGCAATTCCTTTTGCAGCAGTCAGCTTGGAAAATAAATATTAGAGCATCTTGCTTTCTTCAGAGAGGGGTGGTTAGGTCAGGCAGGGCTGGAAATGTGCCCTGAATTTGACTATGCAAGTGTTGGGAGTTTACAAGGGTTCTTCTCTTTGGAGTGGGGTCCTGCAGTGTTTCCTCAGTTCCTGGGATTGTGGGAACGAGTTCATGGGAATTCCCTCTGCTTCATGTCCAACGTAACCTGTTAAAGCTTCCTCCTGTGGAGCACAAACACGTCCTCGGAGCTGAGCGTCACCTCAAAGGGGATCTCCAGGCTGACCTCTAGCTCAGAAAAGTGACTTCACTGCAGGCAGAAACTTCATCTCTGAGGAGATCTGGCTGTGCCAGAGGCTCTGGGGATGGAGGAGGGCTGGAATTCCTGTCATTTCCCAGGAACATAGGGAGAGCAGAAGGGTGATCTTCAGCTGGTGCCCAGCGTGGTGGGGACTGAGCACGGAGGAGGGTTAATGAGAGAAGGGTTAATGAGAGAAGGGTTAATGAGAGCTGCTGCCCAGGCTGATGCTTTATCTCAATGGCTCTGCTGTGCTGTGCAGTGATAATGCAAAGCCCTGACTTGGCAGTTCTGGATGGTCTTTTGCATAATCCAGCATTAGAATAGGGAGGGACCCCTGCTATTAGCGGTGTGTGGAGCACTCGGGGTCACTGACTCCACTTCCCTGCAGCCCTGGACATCTGAGGATTGCACACCCACTGGATGGTCCATCCCAGCAGCTGCTGTGCCTCCCTTCTCTCACCTGTGGTTTCATCTTGGAAGGAGTTTGCTGAATTGCCTTTCTGCTCCCATCAAATGAGATGTCTTCTATGAACCTCTTCAGGCTGCTCCTCACCCAGCCATGTTTTTGATCAGTTTCTCCTTGTATCACCTCCTTTCACTCTTAATTCTCTCGTTTTCCTCCTACTTCTAAGATTTTTTCGTTCTGCCACCATCCAAGTGTTCATGCTCAAAGCTTCAGTCCTGTTGATCTTCACATGTAATTTTTGATAGAGGATCAGACTTGTTGGTCATGGTATTGTCAGTAACTCATTATCCTCTTGCCGTGCTGTTTGCTGGTAAATACATGCAAGAATCTATAAAAAGGCCGGAAAAGGTCATGCTGGCTGGAAGCAGGCTCTGAGCTTTTCCCATCAAACTGCATTGCCTGATGGCTGCTGTGATAAGCTCCCAGTTTGTCACATTAAATTCGGCGCTGAGCAGAGATGCTCTGCAGAAGCCTGATTAACACGGGGCGATGGTTTGTAGGAGATAGTCTGCAGGAAAAGTCTATTTGGTGAAGTCATGAGTCTGTGTCCTGGGGCTGCAGAATACGACAGAGGTTCGCTTGTCTGAATTTTGGGTTAATTTCTCTCCCCGAGGCACCCGTCAGGATCTGCTGGGCCTGCCTGGCCTGATTTGATAATCAGCATTATGCAGAGGGAGAGCATCGCTGTGTGAAGCTGTGTTTGCTCTGGAAAAGTTCAGTTCTGTGTAGCCACACTGGTTTAAAAGCCTGAAGTAGGGCACGTAGTGTGGGAGTGAATAGGAAATTCCTGCTAAAATGTGGTGTGGTTGAGTTTCAGTATCTCCACAATGGCAGCACCTTGGGACTGGGGGGCTCCAGCCTGCCAGAGCTCAAGAAATATTTGGCCAATGCTTTCAGGCACAGGGTGAGATTGTTGGGGTTGTCCTGTGCAGGGCCAGGAGTTAGGCTGGATGATCCCTGTGGATCCCTTGCAGCTCAGGATATTCCATGATTCTGTGACTCCAGTGATTGTGCAGATGTGGTCTCTCATGCCCATCTTGCTCGCCGTGATGAGATAATTCTGGTCCGGACAAGGTCAGCACTGATTCTCTGACAGTTACCAACAGCAGCTGCTTGTGATAGTTTGTCTGGGAATCTTATCAGTCCAGTGGAGATACTTTTATGGAAAAATGGGGGTTTTTGTGAATGAAGAGCCCTCAGCACTGTGCTTGCTCAAGCCTTTTGTTTCTTGTCAGCTGAAGCCAGTTGCAGGGATGTTCCCCACTCCACAGATTTGCCCGTGGTTGAACCTGGGATAAATGCAAAATCCTGTCAGCTGAATTTTAGCGAGTCTCTTCCCTTTTGCCTCACAAGCAGCAGACAAAATGCTGCCAGAACTGTTTCTAATTTGGTATCTGGTAGAGCTGGGGAGAAGACACGGCTTTCAAATGAGTTTATTATTGTCAGCCTCCACCCTTCTGCCACTTTAGGAGCAGCTGATTTTAATTGCACATTCCTCAAACCCCAGACACAGGTCCAAGGCCCTCAGAGGCTTTTCCTGTGTAACCCAACGTGCCAGGCTGGGACTCCTGGCAGGATGCAGTCCCTGCAGCTCTGAGCTTTTATTTTTGCAACCCACAACAGAAGGCACTGACACGTTTGCTATTGAGAAACAGGAGCTGTGAGCTCTGAGAGTTCCGTGGAGGAGGGTTTATTTTTTTTTTTTTGAAGTGATTTTTTGCAAATCTCTCCAAGCCCACTGGTGAATGGAGTGTGCATTTGCACCTTGCTGGGTGTGCTCTGCTCGTCCTGGGTTCCTCCAGAGGTTCCGTGTTCCCTGCTGGGAGCTGGTGCTTCTCCCCACCAGCCGTGCTGGGTGAAAGCAGAGAGCCTGCACTTCCTCTGGGAGAATTCCCCGGCGTCTTTGCAGGATGGGGAATTTGCTCTGTTTGTTTGATGAACGGGGCTGTTTGCTATGGGCCATTATAATCCCTCGTGATTAACCACTTTCTTTTCTTCCCAAGTTTGTTTTTTCCTGTGGAGCAGCTCCTTGTGCTCAGTTAACTCTGTCTGCTACAGGTAGATAAAGACTTAAAAAATCTTTGACTTTTTTTTCCACTTTTGATTGCCAAGGATAATTGTTGAAATGGTTTTGGTTGTTGTCCAAAACTTGCCTTTTTTTTTTTTTCCAAGAAAAAGTTCTCTTAATTTTTAAAAATCTTTACAAGTCTCTTTTTTCTATTTCATTACATCTTTAGAGGTATATGTTGATAGTTGGACATGGCACTCAGTGCTCTGCTCTGGTTGACAAGGTGGTGTTCAGTCCAAGTTTGGGCTTGATCTTGGAGGACATTTCCAGCTTTAATGATTCTGTGATTTAATTAGAGGAGCAACTTTTTACAAAACTTGCAGATAAGCAGAGTGGGTGTACATTCAGTTGTTTTATAGAAAAATTGCAGCTTTTTCCAAGGGATTGGGGTAACATTTCCTGTCTGTTGATGTATGTTACAGCAGAGATGATTGTTAGTATTTAAAGGAACACTGTTATAAGAGATACTAATTAGTCTGGGAATAAAGGGGTCTGGATTCTTGGATGTGATGTGATCTGACCATATCTGCTCTCAGCACTCCATTTTCTCCCTGTAAAATGAAGGTGCTGACATTTACATATCTTTGTAAAGCACTGCTGGCTTTATAGGCATTATCTGGGCTAATTGAGGCTTTGTCTTGGATTTATTGGATGTCAGACTTTGGCCATGCATTCGAAGATAGCATCTAATTATTCACTAAGAGAATATAGGTTCCTTTGTGTATTTCCATTGTTTATTTTAACATAATTTAAGAGAAGAAGAAAAGGTGATTTGTGCAAATGAATGGGAAGCACAGCAAGGGAAAACATGACAGTGTCCTATGTGGCACAGAAAAGGGCATTTCGGAGTGTTCAGAGCCAAGTAATTTTATCATCAAAAATTGAAAAGGAAAATGAGCCAAATCTTTCTGCTATCTCAGGGCTGATGGAGGCTTAATAGTGACTCCCATTTTATGTGTTTCCTGGAGGTTTTGCCCTGCCTGGCTCAATGGTCTCTCCTCATCAGACAGGGGAGGATGGGAGAGGCATCCACATCCTCTTCCCTGCCTCCTCCCCTTGGGGAGTGCTCACAGTTAGCTCTGCTCTGGTGAAGGTACTTTCTGTAGGACATTAAAACTGCTCCCATTCTGTTGCTAAAGTCAGCAGTGAGCCCTGTTGCAAAGGTCAGGAGTGTTTTATCTCTTCAGGTGAGTCTGGTGTCCACTGGAAGTCTCTGAGTCTCTGCAATAACTTAAACAGTTCACATGTTAGCAGAGATAAATACTCTTAACTAAATGATATTATACCAAGGAATTGTTAATAAACAGGCTGGGGAAGCTGGGGGTGCTCACCTGGAGAGGAGAAGGCTCCAGGGGGAGCTCAGAGCCCCTTGCAGGGCCTGAAGGGGTTCCAGGAGAGCTGGAGAGGGACTGGGGACAAGGGGATGGAGGGACAGGACACAGGGAATGGCTTCCCACTGCCAGAGGTTGGATGTCAGGAGAATTCCTTTCCTCAGAGGGTGATGAGGCCCTGGCACAGGCTGCCCTGAGGCTGCCCCATCCCTGGGAGTGTCCAAGGCCACTGAACAGCCCGGGCAGCTCTGCGTGACGCCGGCTCCTCGCGTGTCTCGTGGTTCATCCACCCATGCAGGGCATAAATTGTCCCCTGGGAATGGAGAGGTGGCTGTGCCAAGTGTTTCCCACTCAGGAAGGTGTGTCTGTGGTTGCCAGGGCTCAGAGCCACCGAGGTCAGAGCCACCAGGGTCTGCCTGGGTGAGCCCCGAGGGTCCGGAGGGGTCGGTCTCCACGGAGCTGATGTGACATTTCTGCCAAAAGTGGGAAGTCTGTGATTTATCTGCACCCTCTGGTCAAACTGTTTGGCTTTTTCATTTCTCTGTTGCTGTCTCAGTTTCTGCTTTCAGTTTTGTCACAGTTTATCAGAGGGAAACTCTTTTTGAGATGAATCTCAGCACTTGGCATTTTGTATATCAAAGTCTTTGTGTTCTCCAAATACTCTTGGTGAAATTACACAATTCTTAGTCATCAAAGATCTTGTCTTCTTACCCGTCCTTGGAGGCATAACTCGTGTCTTTCTAGGTTTGGTAAGAAATTGCTTTAGTATTCCCAGATAACTAATTAATCTCTGATTAATATTAATATTTCTATACCCAAATGGCTCCCTACATTAGCAACCAGTTATCATAGCAAATAACCTGGCAGTATTTGTACATAAAGCATCTCACTGGTTTTGGGACTGGCTGTTACTTGTTCCATGTAGGATCCTTCTTTAGGTAGGTATATTTGTAATTATGTCACAGAATCCCACACTGGTTTGTGTTGGAAGGACCTTGAAGCCCATCCTGTTCTGCCATGGGCAGGACACCTTCCACTATCCCAGGTAGCTCCAAGCCCTGTCCAACCCGGCCCTGGACACTCCCAGGGATGGGACATCCATTTCCTTTCATTAGTGGCTTTTTCTAACTCAGGCATTGTGATGGAATTTGACACACACTGCAGATCTCACAGCACCCAGGGCTTGACACTGAATATTCTCAGATCCTAAAAATGGAGGTTTCAGACACAGCTTCCAGCAATTTTTGGGGCACGATGGCAATTTGAAATGAAGGACTTTCATCAGCTGCTCTCTGTGGTAATGACATCTCACAGAACATCACGCAGGAGGAGTAAGGGCCAGAGCAAAGCAGGAGATAGGGAGCTGCATTCCAGAGGCAGTGGGGAGGTAATGACTGCACTTATGGCTGGGGAGGTGTCATCCTTGGTGAGGCTTGGGAGCTGTCTGTGGCTGATGGAAAGCAGAGATTGCCTAGGAATCTCCTTGGTTCGTTTGAATATTTCCATGTATGATAAATGCAGCCCCAAAATGAAATGCAGGAGTTCTCTGGGCTCACCAGTCATCAGGCTAAGGAAAGCAGGAGTATGGGTTTTCTGAAATGCAGGGATGGCAGCAGACAAATATGTGAGTCTTTGAATTTGGATGCATTTGGATTAGTTCTGGAGTGCTTAGTTGAAAGAAAATGTCATTTTTGCAAGTAAAACATGTTTTTTCATGACTTGAGTGTTGTCAGTGGTTAATACAACACTGCTCATGTTTCGAAACCTCTTAGAGTGACTTGCCTGTAGTTCACACTTAAAAATAAATCCAGTGTCTCTGATTAGCAAACTTATTTCTTTAAACTGTTACCATCTTTAACCTTGCTGCAAATGATAATTTTTTTTAGCATGTTACATTGCCTTCATTCTCAGATCTATTCTGAGTCCTTGCAGTACATCAGATTTGACTCCTGTTCCCTGAGATACCAGTATCCCTTTAAGGGTGCCAGGATTTTGCCACAGCAAGAGGAGGCCATCTGCATTCCTGACTGCTCAGCAAGGGAAGTGACTGTTTGCCCTGGAGACCCAGAGATAGCTGGGAGAAGGCTGGGGCTCAGCTTTGAAATGTTAATCTGCTGCTTCTGTCCTTCCAAGATTTTGCCCAGGGAAGGCAGTGGGTGGGAAGTTGGTATTAATTTAGAATTTGGAGGTTTGGCACAATCTGTTGCAGTTTTAGCACGTTATAAATTGCTTAATATTTAAGGAGGTATTGAAGTTAAGATGGAACTTTGTCCTGATTTCAATATTGGCAAGAAAATACCACCCTGATTTTGAAGAAGTGCTTTAGCTGCCAAGTAAAAATAGCAGTCAGGATCCTCCCTGTGATGAGGAGCTCTCTGCAAGGTTAATTTTTCAAGGTCCCTTATCGGATCCTCGCAGGGAGTTTTACTCCCGCACGGGAGGCAGGAGGTACAACCTTCCACACTGTGCCATTGTCATTTTTACAGAGCAGGGGCTGGGTCTCTGCCCTTGGGGAATGATGCATCTCATTTGAGATAAAAGGGAAACTGGGCTTGGACTGGGCCACAGCAGCTTGGGTTCAAATCCTTGTTGTGCCAGATGCATCCTGCCAAGCTGTCACATCCCAGCCTCTCAGTGCTGTTGGGGCTCCCTGTGAGATTGGGCATCTTGGGAGGGCAGAGCTGAGGGAGGGAGAAGGAAATGGGAGGGAATGTTGTTTTCCATGGCTGTGCTGTCATACACAAGCTGGAAAAGCCTGCTGAATCACAGCAGGGATTTGAGGGTGTTGCTTCCAGCGTGTCCCACGAGATTCCTTGTGGTGCTCAGGACAACTCTGTGTGGGTTGGGCAGACATCCCCAGTGCCCAGCTGTTTGTTTAGGGAAGGGATGGGCTAAAGTCCTCCAGGCAAAACTGGGGATGCCTGTGGATGTCAGGGCACTGTGCTTCAGTCAGTCCCTGTGAGGTGGAGATAATCACTGTCCCTTTTTCTGCCCTAGTTGTTCCTGAGCTCCTGTACTGAGCCGCTGTGCAGTGCCCAGGAGAGCAGATCCTGAGTCTCCAGGTACCTGCGCAGGAGTGAGTGGCTCAGGAAGGCAGGGAACGATGGAGAGGCTGTCCAGGCTGTTCCCAGGAATGCCACAGCAGAGCAGCTCTTGTACAAACCTGACCTCTGCGCTGTATTTTTTGTTTCCTTGTGTGACCTTTGCATAAAGGGGCCCTGGGTGTAGCTTTCCCTGCACGTTATCCCTTTGTTCCCGAGTCCTTGGGATGCTTGGCTGAAGTGAATGCAGGTTTGTGTTACCCTCCACAAGTGATGCCACATCCCCTCGCTGAGGCTCCTTCAGATTTGTGCAGGTGCTTTTGGAAGGGATGGTGATGATCCAGGTAGGTGCTCAAAAGAAGGAAATAAATAGGAGAGAGACATGTGCACTAAAACTCCACAAAAATACAATGTTTGCTGTCTGGAGAAGGGCAAAGTCGATAGGGAGCGCAGTTTTATTTTCCAGCTTTTAAGGGGATGTAACAGTGAAGAATAACACAACCTAAAAGAAGAAAGCTTGAGTGTCCCTGTTGCAGGAGAGCTGTAAACCTTTGAAATAGGGCTTTGTCCTGCAAGTGCTGAGAGGCAGGACTGCAGCAACACAGGTGCACCTCTGGAAACTGCCTGTTCAGTGAGGTAGAGAAGCCAGATCAAGCAGGCTGGTGTCTGAATTAACTGATTGAACATGTCTGTGGTCAGGTTAAGGACGTGCAGAATTGTTATTTCCAGGTGAGGGGTTTCATTTGGGTAAGTCTGAGAGAGGAAGTCCCGCTTGATTTCTTCTGTACTTTCAGTGCATCAGTGCTGTGATAAACACAGTGTTTATGTTGGCAGGGAGCAGGTTATGCCCCTCTTACTCATCCTGAGCTGCCCTTTCTCCCCACATAGTCCTCCTGTAGATTTTAATAGCATCAGAATAGTGCTTGCCATGAGTGTGGTGGCAGTGCCTGATCCTGGGATAAACACTGAGTGAAAACCGTGTTAGGGAATTGTCTGAAAGGATGTCCAAAATTTCATCTGTAATTACAGCCTGCACAAAATCAAAGAGTATTTTTTTAAAGAGCAGCAATTCTGGGAGCAGGTTTCCTTTGCATATTTTTAGCATGTATTTGCCATTAATTTACATTATTCTGTAGTCCTGGTGGGGAAGATGCTCAGGGCTCTTGCAGAGTTTGGTTTCTGGGCCGTCTTAATAAATCCAACAGAAATGGACCCCCTGGCAAGGATTTCTTGTGGTAATACTCCAGAATTCCCCGTTAGGTTTGTTAGAGGAGACCTCATTGAGACCTTTCAGTATTTAAAGGGGGCTTATAAAAAACAAGGAGAGTGACTTTTGACACAGGCAGACAGTGATAGGGAGAATGGTTTCAAACGAAAAGAGGAGAAATTCAGGTTAGATATGAAGAAGAAATTCCTCCCTGTGAGGGTGAAGAGGCCCTGGCACAGGGTGCCCAGTGAAGCTGTGGCTGCCCCTGGATCCCTGGGAGTGTCCAAGGCCAGGCTGGACGGGGCTTGGAGCAAGCTGGGATGGTGGAAGGTGTCAGGGTTGAAACAGGATGAGCTTTAAGGTCCCTTCCAGCACAAACCACCCTGGCATTCTGTTGTTAGCCAGCTGGTAGGTGCACTGCATGTTTGCAAATACTTGGCTGGAATTGTTCTTCTGCCTTTGGAAGTCCGGTGAAGAAGAGCTGGCTGCGTTCTGTGCAGGAGACACCTCCTGTTGCTTCCCCAGAGCTGTCAGGAGGAACGGAGAAGGCTTTTCCTGGGAGCAGGATGAAGGTTGCACTGAAGATGGCTGTGTGTGCAGGCTGCCAGCACGCAGGGCTGTGGGAGAGCACAGCTTTATCCTGCTCAGCTGTTCCCCCTGCCTGCTGCAGCAGTTTTCAAACCTTTCCGTGTGCAGCTGCCGGGACTGGCGATTCTCTGATGGTTGAGATCAGCTGTACCAAAGTGTCACCATCCTGCAGGCCAGGGGAAACAGCTGTTGGGTGCCTCCTTGTTTTTCCTGGTGCCACAGGAGGTCAGCTGGGCTGGAGGTGAGATGACAGAGCAGGTTCTGCTCCTCCAGCAGCAGTGAGGTTGGGATGACGAGATTTGGGATGATGAGGTTGAGTAACCTGGTCTTTATCCGAGCTCGTCCAACTCCTTCGGTGTGCACGTTTCACCTGATGGGTTTGTGTGGCAATTTCAGGTGACTGATGCTTTGGCCAGGTGACACAGGAGTAGCTGTTGGTATTTTGTGTGTCCTTGTCCCCATCCACACCTTTGGAGCGATGCTGGAGCTTGAAGCAGGACAGGGGAAAGGTTAAACCATCGGCAGTGAGAGCCGTGAGAGGAGCTCTCGTGGTTCTGTTCACACATGGGGACATCTTTTAGGTTGATTTTCCTTTTGGTGCCTTTATTCATCCTTCATTCCTCCTCCTCCTCTTTCATCACTTCTTCCCCCACAAATATCTGAAGCCTAAAATAATGTTCTTGCCTTTTATCTGTCAATAGTCTGACACCAAGTAGTTCCTCTCCATACCCATGAATTTATGTTTGGCCTGTTTACTCAGGTGCTAGACAGTATTTCTGGCTGCACAGATGGTGAGTCTAACACAGGCCTCTGGGTTTGACTTTTATGTTTGTTTACATCTTCATGGTACAATAGTTACCCGAAGAGACAAACTGGAAAATTGTGAAGTGCAACCTTGGGCCTAATCCTGAGATGCGGAAGGGCTTGGAAAGCCCTGGAGCTCACAGAGAGCCCCTCAGCACTGGCTGCCTTTCTGGGTTGGGTGATTTTTAGCTGGCACAGCCAGTTCATTCATCTCATGTCCAACACTTTGCAATGCTCCTGTTGGACAAGGGGAATTTGAGGTGTGAAATGCCAGGGATGAGGAGACGTGGTGTGTTTGGGGCTGTGGCGGTCTCACGCCCTCGGTCCTGCGTGTCCCCCTCAGCTCTGCGTTAGCACAGAGGTTTTTCCTCATCTCTTTGTGATTCTGTTTATCAGGATGAGGGGAGTGGAAAGATAGGAAGGGATGAGGGAAAGGTTCCTGTGTGTTAGACAATCGCAGGTAAATGAGTTTGTGCAGATTAAAGCACAACACTTGCATGGGCAGCTCACTTTTGGAAGATCCCTCAGCTTTGAAAGCTGCCAGTGTGGAAGGGAGGTCAGAAGGAGGAATAAAAGTAAGTCTTAAAATGTTAGGGCTTAAAAATAGGGTCAGCTAAGCAGCTTTAAGTCACCCTCTGAGGCTTCCTTACCCTTCTGGGAGGTGCTGTCGGTGTCCAGCATGGAGCACCATCGCTGCATGGACGGAGCTCTGAACCGGCTGTGGGAGGATGTGACGGGGTGCTTTTCCCAGCACCTCTGGACACCCACTGCCTCTGGGGCTTCTCCCCAGTGATTTTGTTATTTTTAGCTTCATTTGCAAGGAGTCTCCATTGCTGGGTGGTTCCTCCTCTTTGGTCCTGAGGTTTGTCAGGGGAAGGGCCGGCGTGACGCGGAGCGGCAGTGGGAGTTTGCAGCAGTTGTGAGCAAACGGGCACTTGCAGCAATTCCTTGAGGAAAAGCTGTCACCCCTCAGTGCCGTACATTTGTCAGGGATCTCGTGCCAAATGGAGCTGGTCTGTGTGTTTGTAAGGAGCAGGGTGAGGTGGGGACGTGTCAGCTGTGATGTGGGAAGGAGCAGTGATGAGTTCTGCTCATCGCGAGCAGAAATGAAATCGTTGCGGCGGTGAAAACAGTGAAAGGTATTTGGTTTGTATTTTCAAAAGTTCTCCAAAATCATGTAGTTTGAGTCCATTTCAAGAGTTCAGGATTAGAAGTGGGGGGAAAAGGTTATGGGGTCAGAGTTAAATACATAATGGTCATTTTCTAGTGAAAATGCCCATGGCAGGGGTTTGGAACTCGCTGGTCTTTAGGGTCCCTTCCAACCTTTCTGTGATTCTTTCGATATTTCTTTACACAGAAATTAATTAATATATTTTACCTAAATAGCAGAACCAATCACTAAGTTTCTAGACATCACGTTATTTTTTTGGTGAACCAGATTCTTATCTGGCAAAAAGTCATCTGGTCCAACTCCTCTGACTTCCTTGGAGTCACGCTGGTTTCCTGCTGAAGGATTTGCCTTTGAAGAAGATCACAGTATTCAGTGAGGTTGGTTTTGGTGGGGAGATTCTTGCAGTACCCTCTGAGTTAGCCAAGTCTTTTTCCTTGAATAAAAAGTTGATTCATTTCAGAACTTGTTGGCAATAGTTTTAATGCTGGAATTTGGCACTTGTGCAGCAATATTTTTGAGAAGCACATTTAAAACTGAGGTACTAAGTGTTCTTTTTAAAGTAATTTCCAGCACGGGCTGCAGGATAGTTCCCTGTTCCACAGAAATCATCTGGATGACAGGAAAGGGGAAGTTAGTAGAGAAAACTGCTGAATTTGGATGTGTTTTTGGGACTCTTGTTAAAACACTCAGCCTCACTGGCATGTGCCAGGGAATTCCAGGAAATCTGTCAGTTGCTGTAAGGACAGCTTCCTCAAAACTTGTTTTTAGTGTTTCATTTTCTTAATGTCTATGTTTATGTATAGCCTCATAGCATAATGATCTCATATCAGAATATTTATATGTATTTATATAATGTAATATGTAAAAATACAAGTTATGCAATGTGAGTATGTATCCAGTTTATGCAGATTTTCTTTTCATGTGTCTAAAAAAAGATCAGGATGGTGAGATCAGCACTGCCAGTGAAATCTACTGTTTCCCTGCACGTGTTCAGTCATTCCTTGTGCTTCAGGTAAAGGCTTTGTGCCCAGTAAAGATGATTTTTAAGCATCCATTTTATTGAGGGCAGTGTCCCTTCCTAGCATGGGCAGAGTCATCGTGGCACTAAAGGCTCTAATATCAGGGAGAGGAGGTGGTTAAACTTGTACCTGTGGTAGGTGAACATTGTGTTTTGTGTTCCCCAGAGAGGTGGTTTAATTCAAAATAATGTTAGTGTTCAGAGCTGTGTGGCTGCCTGTGCTCCTGGTAAATCAGGCCTTGCTCTGGATTCCTGTATGGGGGCCGTGCCTGAGGGAGGAAGGGTTCCTGCATCTTGGAGCAGGGTCAAGGTTCCCTTTGTGATCAGAGCCTGGTAAAAACAAATCCAGGGTCAGATGCATGGGCAATGAAGTACAAAGTTTTCTTTTGTTGAATTCCTTGAAAATAGATGTAACCTCTTCTGGCTCTGGTTATACACATCCGAGAAATATGCAGAGGAATATCAGATAAAAGATAAGACGTGAAAACCAGCTCTGTGATGTGTGCTAGCTGAGGTTAACACCACTGGGGTTAATCACCTGATGCAGCATCAGATTCCTCAACGAGGCAGAAGAACTGGTTTAAAAAAGAGACCGCAAGAATTGCGTGTGACTTTTCTTTATTCGCTCACCTCGGTTTAAGACCCTTGTGGTGGTTTGTGTGTTCCCAGGTGCCTCTCACAGAAGCTGTGGACCCCGTGGACCTGGAGGACTATCTCATCACCCACCCTCTGGCCGTGGAGTCAGGGCCCCTGCGGGACCTGCTGGAGTTTCCCCCCGATGACATCGAGGTGGTTTACACCCCCCGGGAGTGCCGCACGCTCGTGTCGGCCGTGCCCGAGGAGAGGTAGGACAGGAGGTGACCTGGTGATGCTCCAGGGAATTAAATCTGTGTTCAAGCTGTACCATAATCACTGTGATTCTTGTTTTTTTCTTGTTTTCGCAGCGAGATGGACCCTCACGTGAGGGACTGTGTCAGGAGTTACACGGAGGACTGGGCGATCGTGAACAGAAAGTGAGTGCCCCTGTGGCATTTGGCACCTTCAGTGCGTGTTTACACTTTAGCCAAGCGCTATAAGGAGGCTCAAAAATATTGTCCTGGCTGCTGATTCCACGTGCTCTGGCTTTTAGTTACCTGGTTCAGCTGAACTGATGCTTTGTGTTTGGAAAATTGGATCTTGGATGTCAAAACCCCTTGGGGTGTTTTGGAAAATCTAGGCCATTTCAGTCCATGGTTGCTCCTTTACTGTGGTCGAGCAATTAGGGAATGTGGACAAGTAAAATACTTTCAGCATTTGTCACTTTCTTTGTTCCATCTGTTTTTAGTTCTTTTTAGAGGGAAGTTGCATTAATTTTGCAATGATGTAAGATTTATGTGCAGTCGCAACCATCTGATAGACAAAGTGCCCTCTGCAGCTTCCATTGGCTCCCAAAGAGACTTGGGGAAAGTACATCATTCAAACAAATAATTGTTAATATTTGAACCATCACAACATTTACCTAATGAGTTAACAGTTCAGAGGATGGGCATGCATTGATTATTCCATGCAAATTAGCAGGAGGGTTTCTGAGAGGCTTTTGCTGGAGCACAGGCTCTCTCGGATGATTGGAAGTCTGATGACTTCAAGAGCTGCTGTCAAGGAGTAAGTGATCCATGTGATGTGTATCACCTACAGATGACTCGGCTGCAGCTCCAGCTCTGCCCTTGTGGCAGTTGCTACAATTCACTGGTTTAATGTTGTCCTGAGAGCCACTTCAGGGGATGCTCACGATAGGCTTGGCGCTGCTAACGTGACCTAATAAAAAAGTGTTTTGTAATCTCATACCAAAAAAAACCAAACCTACCCAGAAAGGAACCCAAGAGGGAAGGAGATGCTTTATTAACTCCCAGCCTTTGCAGCAGAGACTTGGATACACGATAGACCTGGAGAGTGTGACCCACCCAGCCACCCACTCTTGGCTTCTCTGTGGCTTTCACTGGTACCTGGAATTCTGGCTGCGATTCCTGCTCTGATGAGGTTTATTTGGTGGGTTTTTGTCCTCTGAGAGTTATACCACTTTCTGCTTGGATAAAATCATGGCAGTGGACTGGGCAGAAATAGAACAGTTATTGCTGGAGCAGGGGAAGAACCCAAAAATTCACCTGGGAAGGACTGAATTGTTTTTCAAGTAAGGCTGCCAACAATTTCCTCTTAATCCATCCCACTGGATAGTTACAAGTGCTCTGGCTAGCTCTAGGGGCACAAACCCCAGCTCTTCTGGGTTAGAAGAACATGACTTGTGACATTCCATCCTTCTCTTCCCCACTGCAGGGGAAATAATCTTCATGTCTACCTCTACCTGCAGTTCTTTGTAACTGAAATGTTTTTGGGGCAGGGAAATCCACCCATTCAGTAATTCCTTTATGATATTGGGAAAGGTGAATAAGTTCACTGGCCTGAAAAAAACCCCACTAGCATATTCTGATTTCAAGCTTCTGGCATAATTTCTGTGTGCCAGACTGAGGAAGTCAGGTGTGAATTAAAATGGATTTACACTTGTTGGTGGAGCTGTGATGGAAATGCAGACATCCAGGTGAGGATTATACAGATGCTGTTGTTCAGCTCTCAGGAATTACAGCCTAGCGAGGAAAATGCATTCCTCATTTTTCTTTTCCCTTCCTTTATTCACTGCTAGCATATCCATGGTTTTCCCATGTCTGGAGCATCCCTGTGTGGTAACTTTAGGTCATGGTAAGAACAACTAATTCTAGATGTGATCCCAGGGACTGACTTTGAGTGTTGTAAGGCGACCGTGGCTCTATCCGTGTGTGTGTGTGTAAATACAGACGTGGTGCCATTTGGCGCCCAAAAATTTGTTATTCACAGAGATCTGCTCCTGTCAGCACAGCAGGCAGGCTGTTCACTTGCAAGAGCTCTTAC
Organism: Oriolus oriolus; assembly: GCA_013400235.1. Classification (NCBI taxonomy): domain Eukaryota; kingdom Metazoa; phylum Chordata; class Aves; order Passeriformes; family Corvidae; genus Oriolus; species Oriolus oriolus. The sequence continues at coordinate 799,067 of VXBT01012507.1, forward strand.
ACCCTGGAAAGCTCTGAAGGACCCACTTTCCTTACAAAGATGCTATGGGAAGACACTTGTTTTAGTCAGAGTTGGAAAGTTCTTCTCCAGAGGTGCTCAGGATTTCCCTGAGTTGGTGTTTTGGTTTTTCAGTTAATCATTTTATCTGCTCCAAGTCAGTTCCTGCTCCAGCAGAACCATTGGCCTTCAGCCCTCGTGTTCCCAGCCTGTTTTTAGCTTGGCATCACAATGGCACATTTTACAACGACTTTAATTGGCCCTTGATAATCCTCCTTTTGACATCACCCAGAGTGGCTTTATAGATGAACAGAGTGACATTGTAGTGCTGCAATAGTGGCTGCTGGATTATGCCCCAGCTCCAGTGGAGCTGACTGGAAATTGTGTTTGCAGGGAGCAGCTCCTGCCTCGGGATGGCCCACGCTGATAATGCTGGGTTTGTTCTGGGGTGCTGCTTCTGGGGTCGGGGTCAAAAGGCCTGCTAAAACTGCATTTGAAATGCTGTGTTTGCAGATACCACAAGCTGGGAACTGGGTTCAATCCCAACACCTTGGACAAACAGAAGGAGAGGCAAAAAGGGCTCCCCAAACAGATCTTCGAGTCTGACGAAGCTCCTGATGGCAACAGCTACCAGGATGAACAAGTAATGTGCCTTTAAAACCTCGCTGCATAAAACCTAATTTATAGTCCTGCTTTAAAAGTGCAGTCCTTTTCCCATTATCAGTTGCTTTTAATTTGTTGGCTCTCAGGATGACCTTAAGCGACGCTCAATGTCGATCGACGACACTCCCCGGGGCAGCTGGGCCTGCAGCATCTTCGATCTGAAGAACTCCCTGCCAGATGCCCTTCTGCCCAACCTGCTGGACAGAACCCCAAACGAGGAGATCGACCACCACAACGAGGACCAGAGGAAGTCCAGTAGGCATAAGGAGCTTTTTGCACTACACCCAGCACCAGATGAGGTATTTTTATGTGCGTGTGGGTGAGACTCAAAAAAGTGAAGGGTATAGGGAATGTGAAAGCTGTCAGTCTGCCACAGATTTAAAGGATTTAAGATCACCTGTGTTTAACATCCGTGAGAACTGGAGCTGTTTTGTGGTTTTCAGCATTTTGTCTTGCCCATAGATCTTCTTTCTTGAAGATTGGGTTTCCCTTACGGTTATGCAATCCCCAGTAATGTAGAAACATCAAAGGGATTTAATTTAGCATATTTATAGCTGCAGCTGAATGCACCCTGCTGGGAAGCCTCGGATTACATCGGTGCTGTGTCTTAGAAGTAAAAAGTGATACGTGTGTTTGCTGGTGGTTTGTACAGGGGTTGTGTCTCTAATTCCAGGAGGAGCCCATAGAGAGACTCAGTGTCCCTGAAGTACCCAAAGAACACTTTGGCCAAAGACTCCTGGTGAAGTGTTTGTCCCTGAAGTAAGTACCACTCCAGCAGACAGGTGCACTGCACAAATTCAGAATTTAAATCTGCTACTATATCCACGTGCATCTGGAGTAACTCCACTGCCTTGTTTATTACCCTGGAAGGGTCATTGCACTGTTTGGTCATAGGCTTCCAGGTTAATTTTATAAAGGTTGAGTTACACAGTTGTATCTTCAAGACTTCCTGCAGATTGGTGTGACAGGAAATATCTACCTCCCTTGGCTTTTCTCCCTGCTGCTTTCCAGCTCTACCTGTTCCATGCCACTGGCACGTGACATGAGGCTTCTCCACGCTCCTCCAGGGCTCTGAAGTTGGCCAGTTGCTGGTGTTCCCCTCCCTGACGAGGAAATTTAAGATTAAATTTAAGGTTAAAAATGCTTGGGCCTTAAAAACATAGAGACAACCAAAGATTTGCCAAAGTTTAGGCTCAACAACCTTGACTGTGTCCCTTTAAGAGTGAAGACTTTATATACTTAGTAAGCATTAACTGGAGGAATAGAAACCTGTTAAACAAGTTTAATGAAGTGGAGCTCCTGAATATAGGGTTACCTGCAGCTGGTTCATTGCCTATAACTCTTCTCTAATAACACAAGGTAAAATTTTACTGTTATTCCCTTGGAGAAATAAAGTACAAAACTGATTTTCCACGCTGCTGTATTCATCTTCTGTGTCCTCAGTTAGGTCAACCCTTCTTATTAGAGAGCTCCAGTTGCTGCTCATAACTGAGATATATGTGTGGGACATATCTCCTGCTCGTAGAGTACTCCAGGACCTAATATAGCCGTAGAGATGAACTGATTTTGCAGCCTTTTATGAACTGGAACAACATAATATGCAGTAGCAGCGCAGCTTTCTCTCCCAAGGAGGGTGTCTTTAGCATAAATAAGTTAGATGCTGGAAATTAATGTTTTCTGCTCTTTAAGCGTCTCTTGCTGACTGCAAATTTATAGCAAATCTGCCCAGCTGCGTTTGCTTGGGTACCTGGGAATCTCTGAGCCCGTGCTCGGGGTTGTAATCCAAGATTGCGCCATCCCAGTGGCACAGAACAAGGACGTTTTCCCCAGGGAGAAGGCTCAGAAGCAGGGTCATCTCCAGGTTAATCTCAGCTTTGTTGCAAAACTGGAGAAAACACCTGTTTGGTGCTTTTCTCCCTGCTGGAAGGAGGAGCTCCAGGCTGAGGAGCTGAGAGCTCCGTGCAAGGGCTGGGTGTGGGGGGATCCCAGCGTGGATGAGGCGTGAATTTTGTGGGGAGGCTGTGCAGACAGGGGAAGGGCATTTCAACCCCTGCTCACTGTGGTGCAGGGACAGGTTTTGAATGTTTTTAAATTCCTTTAACCTCCCAGGTGATCTAACAATAAATTCAGCTCTGTTTGGCGGGTCGGTTTTCTTTTTGGGAGTGTTGAAATTTGCATAAACACCAGATAACAGTCGCTGTGAAAAGCTGACCCCTTTCTGAGGGGATTTTTGAGCTGTTGGCATTTTCTGACAACAGTTAACTGTTGAAAATTGCCAAAATAGGTGTCCCTGAGTGTCCAGAGGCAGGAACTCTCTGGTCAGTCGAGCTGAGAGGAGCAGTTGACCATTTCCCCACAGAGCACAGGAAATTGGCGTCTCCAGGGAATCTGGGGAGCTGAGTGCTCCAGTTATCCCAGTTAATAATTCCTCTCCCTTTGAGGAAGCTGTTGGGCTGCTTTGCTTGCCTTTCAATGACTCAGTGGGTTCAAATGGCTTTTAGAAAGTCCAGGGAGCCACTGGCATGGTCCTGGTGGGAGGGACCAGGCCAGGAGTGGGGTGGAAATTGGGAAACAAGATCCCTTTGGAGCAGGAGCCAGCCCTTAGGTTGGCTCGGCTGTTCCTGACGTCTCAGTCCCCATCACCCAGGGAGGATTTGGGGCCAGGGCTGCTTATTCCTTCTGACAAAATTCAAGTCAACTGATTTTATGTTTCTTTCTTTCAAGATTTGAAATAGAAATTGAGCCCATTTTTGCGAGTTTGGCTTTGTATGATGTTAAAGAAAAGAAGAAGGTAGGTTTTTTAATTAAACTCGAGTGTGACATTTCCACTGAAGCTGTGTTTAAAAACAGAAATGGAGGAATTAATTGTGGTGGCAAAGCTTTAAGAGGACAGTGACATGGAGGTTGGAAGAATGATGAAGGCTTTTCGTGAACCATCTTGTGTGTTCTTCTTCTGCTTGGTAAAGCAGTTGAGGTATAACCACTTTTCTAAAATTATTGTCTAATACATGAGTGCCTGAAATCAGAATATATATATAGAGAGAGAGAGAGTCCAATTTTGGCTTTCAAAAGTCTCTTCCCCAGAGAGAACTTAGGTAACTGAAACCTTTTATTTAGATGAGGTTTTTATGACTTTCTTAATCTCTTTTTGGTGATTCAGCATGGCGTGGGTCCAAGCAACGCTTCAGTAATGCACGAGAAAGTCACGCGTGCTAAAAGTGTTAAAATCTAAACAAAACTGAGGAGTCTTTTCAAGATCTAAGTTATAGGGAATGCAAAATACATTTATTCGCCTATTTATGTTCTGTATTTAATATTTAAAGAGTCTCTTAGTTTTCCTTATTCAGGATATTAGCAGCAGTGGAGAGAAAAATGTTAAAAATATGCATTTTGACATTTATCTCTTTAAGACTCGAATTTAATGCATTGAGATTTAAGTTATGTAGATGAGAGTATGTGGAATATTATGTGAACTTTGTTTAATATTTAAATCACATTTCATAAGCCAATTTTATCATCTCATTACTCCTTTTTTTTTGGCTCTAGCGTAGTAAGTTCTTTAGTGACCTCTGGTGTTGGTAACCTGCTCACATCCTTTTTGGCTCTGAAGCTTTGCAGCCAAAGATTTGGTGTTTCAGGGTAAAAAGCTCAGTGTCTGTCTTTCAAGAGGTGTTGGGTTTTTTTTCTGTTTCTATTTTGATATTTTGGTGTTTTCAGTTCAGCTAACAGTGGGAATTCCTAATCCTCTGATGGAGCTACACACCTTAGAGCAGCTGGAGGAAATTTTATAGGTGGTTTGTGTTGTTTCCTCCATTTCCTTTCTCACTGCCCTGCCTTGATTTCTTAGTCAAAAAGGCTTTTTTTTTCTTTTTGTCCATGGTTTGAAACGAGGACTTTTTTCCATGTGTTTTAAAACTGCATTCATGAAGGAGTTATAAAAAAAATGATATAACTAATGCTTGAAACTACCCAATTTCTTCCTTAGATTTCAGAGAATTTCTACTTTGATTTAAACTCTGAACAAATGAAGGGAATGCTCCGGCCTCATGTTCCCCCTGCTGCTATTTCCACCCTGGCCAGATCTGCCATCTTTTCTATCACCTACCCCTCTCAAGATGTCTTTCTAGTAATAAAGGTAAGAAATTATCGTGGTCTCTTGGTTTTTATTTAAAATAAAATAGAAATTCTGTTCTCAAAAGTGCAAACAGTGCTGCTTTATTTCAGATATTCTCACTTAAATTCTTTTGTAACAGAACCAGTTCAGTGCACTGAAACTGGAAGGGGCACAAAGGTTTGCTTGATGATATGAATCAGTTTTCTGGGGCTTGACCTTGGTTTTCATATAAAACAGTGTGCTGACTCCTTAAAATGACAGATAAGTCAGTGATTTAAAAATATCTGTTGATCTGATTCTCATTTCAAAAAGGATACACACCCCTCAGCCAGATTTTCAGATGTATTTAAGGGCTGAAGCTGCAAAGAGAGCGAGATCCATAACTGAAATAAAATGCAACACTGGTCACTCCTGGGATGAAGCACACAGAGATAAAAGTTATTCTCTCTTCTCTCTGATTCCATGAGTGCACAAATGTTGCTCGTTCAGGTGGTGCTTGAGTCAGGATTTTTGGCTGGACTCTAGATAAAAATCATCCTGTGGTCAAAAGGGGAATTCAAGACACGTTCTCAGTTCACAGGCAGTGTGCGAGTTCTGCAGGAAATGCTTCTTGCACAAGGACTCACCAGGCTTTTGCTCTTGTGAAAGAATATTTTGCTTCCTTGTGCTTGTTCAATTTATCAATCCTTGCTGGATACGTGTCCTTATAATGGTTCATTTTCCCTTCTCAGCTGGAAAAAGTATTACAGCAGGGAGATATTGGGGAGTGTGCAGAGCCTTACATGATTTTTAAAGAATCTGATGCAGCAAAGGTAAGAATTTTTTTGGGTGTTTTGATAAAAAATTAAGCATATTTTCTTTTACCTTGGACTGTTGACACTGTTCCTGTCTTTAAAAGGATCCATTTTTAATTAAGAATCTAATCCCATTCTAAAGGCCAAAAAAGAGGCCAAGACCTTTGAGTCTTGATGCCTTACTGGGGTAGAGTAGTTAAAGGTCACCAGTTTTTGTGGCTGTCAGGGGAGATTTGTGGTTCCCATCAAGCTCGGTCATCTGTGATTCCCTGTCCCAAAGGATCAGCTGGGTCAAGGGAAGGCAGCCTTTGATGGGAATTTGCAGTAAAAATTTCAACTTTTCCACTGCTTCTGCAGCTTAACCCCATCCCTTCTGCCTGATTCTAAAAGAGTCTCAAAAATGGTTCCTAATTTCATGTGCAGCTGGGTTGAGCCAAGGGGAGATCAAAGGGTGGTAGTGAGGGCTGGGTGAAGGGCAAAGCAGAGGTTCCAGCCCTTCCTGTGATCCCAGCCTCTCCATTAGGCTTCCTCAAAGGGGCTTGGATGGTTTGTTAGTTTTAATCAACCTCTTAATAAAATAGTTCCTCCCTAAAGCTCTAAAAATTGCTCTTTAATATGCAGAGTTAATGGAAAAATCTCCTTTTATTCCCTTTTTTGCCTCAACACAAAGAGTATGATACTACATTGGAGGAATGTTTTGAGTTTCTCACACAGCTCCAGACGATCTGAGCACCTGCTGCGTGAAACCACGTTAGGAAAGGCCATTCCGGACTTCACAGGGGAAAATTCAGATTTTCTTGAAGGGACGGTGGGCAGATGAGCTCACTGGGATTTGACAGGCTGTCCAGGAGGGTTAAGAACATAAAAGACTGTTCTGACTGTCCTCTGGTGGCCTGTTTTGGGAAGCAGAAGTTGCATTTTCCCAACATTTGGTGATCCTCCTCTGGAAGGTGCTACTGAAACACACAATTGGAATTAGGGAGTTAGAAAAGACACTGTCATTCCTCACTGCTTTTGCTAAGTGAACCTCTGATCCTGTTCCTCTCCTTTTAACCTCTTGGACTGAATATTTTCTTCACAGAACAAGGAAAAGTTGGAAAAACTGAAAGGCCAGGCAGAACAGTTTTGCCAAAGACTCGGGAAGTACCGGATGCCTTTTGCCTGGACAGCCATTCACCTCATGAACATCGTGAGCAGTGCTGGCAGCTTGGAAAGAGATTCCACAGAAGTTGAAGTTGGCACAGGAGGTACGGGACTTGGCATCTGCCTGAGGGAGTGTGGGCAAATCCAGAGGTTTTGATTCATATCCTGTAGCCACTGTTGCTCCTTTTATCGCTTCCCTCCCCCTGCCCTGATAGTCTGGGGTCATGGTTGAACTAAAACAGAAAAGTCCACGATAACAAATGGATTTATCTTTCAAGGATTTTACAAGCAAACCATCTGTTATATTATTTAAAAGCAGGCTTGTGAGACTGAGGGAGCGTTACAGGCTGATGAACATTTTCCAAAGGAGTGGATTAATCTTTGCGAGCCACATAGCTCATCCGAAACTGCTCTTCAGCATCCCCAAAACTGCCAACTTCATCATCTTTCAGAGCAAGGGAAATACATAAATCTCAGCATGATAAAGACTTTTATAACAGCAGGAAGGCACTGGGGTGAGGTGGCTGTGAGGGGGGAGCAGGAGTGAGCTGTGCTCCACAGCCTCCCGATGCCTCCGGAGTGGGATTGCCTGAGCGTGACCACTTCTTCTGTCACCTCATGGCATCATTCCCTCTCCTCCTGTGCAGAAAATCCTGCTGGGAACAAAAGTAGGCTCTTGGAGTGTGGTTTTTCTGCTTTCTTTTTTAATTCCTTCCATTTTTCACTGCTGTTTTTTGCAGAACGTAAAGGGTCGTGGTCGGAGAGGCGGAATTCCAGCATCGTGGGGAGGCGTTCCTTGGAGAGAACCACGAGTGGGGATGAGGCCTGCAACCTGACCAGCTTCAGACCAGCCACCCTGACTGTGACAAACTTCTTCAAACAGGTATGGCAGCAAAAGGGCTCGTTCAGGAGTTATTCCTTGGGCAGAAGGATTGGATGGTGTGAGATCGCTGGGTGATTAATTTGTGGGGCATTTAATGTCTGTTCCCCGATCACAGGGAATCTTTGAGCAGCATTCAGTGGGTTTGTTGTGTTATATATCAGTTATCGTCGAATTATAGAGTGGGCTGGGTTGGAAGGGAGCTTAAAGCTCATCCAGTGCCACCCCTGCCATGGGCAGGGACACCTTCCACTGTCCCAGGCTGCTCCAGCCTGGCCTTGGGCACTGCCAGGGATCCAGGGGCAGCCACAGCTGCTCTGGGCACCCTGTGCCAGACCCTCCCCACCCTCCCAGGGAACAATTTCTCCCTAGTAGCTAATCTAAACCTACTCTCTTTCAGTTATATGTTACATAACATTACATCATATGTTAATTCTGGCAGTAGGGAATCCACAGTCAATCAGTGGATTCTTTCTGTAAATTTCCTGGGAATAACTTTATTGAAATTATTGGCTGCTTTTGACTGGAATGCTAAAGATTTAGCATAATGACTTAAATCTCACAGAACTGTGTCTTGCCAGAAGAACATGAGTTTGTTTTGCTCCATATTTTTCCAACATGCATTGCAAAAATCACTGTCTGGCCTTCTGGTAAATATATTTGGAAAAACACTTTTAGGAGCACGTTCACAATAAGTGAGGATAACTTCTTTGGGTTAGTGTGTGCCCAGGTGTATTGCAGGTATTTGTCCTAGTCTGGGAGTTGCACAGCCTTTTTTAGGATGGTCACTTTGTTTTCCCTGGATGATTGAAACGTCAGCAGGCTCAGAACGGGTTCCTCAGAGTGATCTGAGGCTGGCATCAGTTCCCTGGGCACATCCAGGGATCCCTGAGGAAAACAAAGCATTCTGCTTCTGATGCTGCTTTGCTGAGTGGCAGCTCCTCTTAGCCAGAGCTTGGGATTTTCCTGAGAAGTGGAAAACATGATTGAAGGGAACAAATTTTTTAGTTAAGTGTAGCAAAAAGTAATGAGCTGAAACCATTTTCTAAGATTTGCTTGAAGCCACATCTAGTTAAGGAAAAACTGGTCACTAAGTTAGTAATGATTTACAAAAGCATATATTTATTTAGTTTGTTGAAGTTATTTTGACTTTGAAGCAGCTTATTTTATTTAATTTGTCCTTTAAAACTGCCAAACATTAAGATTTTTGATTTTCGAGCCTCTATTTTTTTTATCTTCCTTTTCTGCTGTTAAGTTAATCCTCTTAAGTATAATTAGTTGAACGCTACCGAGTGTTTTTCTTCTTCCATTTGCTTTTTTTAAAATTCATTGTTGTGATTTCTTACCTTTAAAATCAGATATATTCTGCTTTTGGGGGTGGCAGAGTCACACTTTCTGTAATGTTTCCAAAATTAGCAAAATTCAGAGCTATTAGAATGTGGCACAAGGAAAACTGAGTACAGACTCCTTGCACTTCCTACTTTTCCTGAAAAATTGGGCTCTTCTGGGCTCATCCCAAAGGAAAGGCAGAGGAGAAGGAATGAGGATCACCTGCTGAATGACAGATACTTTTTCAAACTATTACACTTGCTAAAAAATGGGTATTTTTGGGAAATCTTTTAGCAGCCATTTCCAGTTTGGAAAAAGATAATATTGATGGGGAGAGAAAAGGCTTTCAATTAAAAGTTCCTGCAGCTGTCAGGATGATTAATAAAGGATGAAGGGAGGGGAAAGGATGGAGAGATGAAGTGTAATTTAACACGTTAATGTTAACACCTTGTTCTGGGAAGGGATATTTTGGTGTCAGAGGGAAGAGCCTGTGCGATGAGAGGGTTTGTTCCCTCTCTGGCAACCCTGGAGGGTTGTTTGGGTAACCAAATTCTTGCACCCTGAGCAGGAGGGGGATCGCCTGAGCGATGAGGACCTGTACAAGTTCCTGGCTGACATGAGACGTCCCTCGTCGGTGCTGCGCAGGCTCAGACCCATCACAGGTACCCAGCCGGCCCCTTTGAGCTCCCAAGTTCAAGTATTTGCTTGGTTCCTCACCCAGGAACCCCGAAGAAGTCCTCCACAGCAATCCCTGGGCAGCAGGAGCGCTGGAGGTGTTACGGGGCAGGTTTGTCACTGGCACACTGAGGGTGGTGTCTGTGAGGAGAAGATGCAAACCCCAAAGCCCCAAATCTCTGTTTGCCACTCTCTGTCCCCGAGGAGATCTCTGTCCTGGCTCCCACTCCTGGTTAATAGGAACAGGCTCCACCTCTGTTTGTTGAGAAAGGGGAATGGAAACCCTGGCACACCTCAGTGAAGCTGGTCCCTGACCTGTGCTATTCCTGACAATATTTGCTTAACCTGCTCTTAAAACTCTCCAGAGACAGCAATCCTGCCTCTTCCTTGGATCACCTGCCCGGCACTCAGCTGGCCTTGCAGCCACGTTAGGCATTAAGAAAACTTTGCAAAATTATCTTGCCACAAATGGATCTGAATCTGGTCTGCCACAACCTCAGGCAGCGACCTCAACCTTCCAAGCACCTGAGTATTGTCATTGGTTCCCCCAATTCCTCTCTGTTTTGTAGCCTGAGCAATCTCAGGGTTTTTCAACCCTTCTTCTGATGGAGTTTTGTTTGTAACCATAGTTGGGCCTCACAGGAACATTATCTGGGCTGTATTTCCCCAGTTTTGCAATGAAAAAAGCATCTATGACTGGTTAAGAAGCATATTTTCTGTTGGTTCTTATTATCTGGTCCCCCAGTTGCCTTAGATATCAGTTTGATCCACTGATACTTGTTAACAAATCCACTTTGGCTGTAATTTTTCAGTTGCTGATTTATTAAATTCATGTATACGATGTTAATGAGTATACAGGATATTAACGTGAAGAAACAAAGCACGATTATGCTTTTAAAAAAATGAATTTCTATTTATTAATTAATAAAATCCCTTTCTTCTTGCAGCTCAGTTGAAGATAGACATATCTCCAGCTCCAGAGAACCCCCACTACTGCCTAACTCCAGAGCTGCTGCAAGTCAAGCTTTACCCAGACAGCAGAGTCAGGCCTACAAGAGAAATCCTGGAGTTCCCTGCCAGGGATGTCTACGTCCCAAACACCACTTACAGGTCAGAGTTCTGAAATTCACTTCACTTTTCAGGGCCTGAGCCTGGCAAGTGTAGAAATTCCTCCCTTATCAGCGGGGTTCTTGCAAAATTTGGTGCCTGGGAAGGGTTCAGGCTGACACAGCAGAAAAGGCTCAGCTGGGCAGGGCAAACAGGTTTGCATCAAGCTTGGCTGTGAATAAGAACCCTGGAGAGGTTTCTCCATTTCCCAGAATTTGTGGTGGAATTTGGTTGAATTATTTTCAGTTTTATGTAGGGTTTTTTACCATTCTCTTACTAGTTTTATTACTTTATGTACTTTCAGTGACTTTTTTTCTTTAAAGTGAAGGATAGAAATAGAGAAAATGCAAAATGCCTTTGTTCATATTTCCATTTTGATTTCAAAGCAATTTCTTTGTTTACAATACTTGAAAAAAATCTTCTGAAGCCCTGAAAAATAGGAAATTTTTCTAAATATCTTAGGAAACAATAACCTTTCTATAACTCAGGCTGAGACCAGATTTCTTTTCATTATGTACCATTATTAATTTAAAGCTTTTTCACAGTATCTTTGAAGACATTACATGTCTGAGTGGAGTTGTCTTCATCAGCTTAATTTCACCAGCTTAGCAAATCCTTTACTTCTTGTTGTAAATTTAGATACAAAATAGATACAAACCCTAAAACCCTGGTTTTTGTAAATCATAGCTTGCAAGAAGGGTTTAGTCAAATTTCAAATCCTGTATTTTGAAAAGTTTCAGCCATTTATTTATTTGTCTATTTATTTATTGGACAGGTAATTTAACATTACAGTAAACCAGTACAAATAAGCAACACTGCACAATCTCATCTCTGCTGTAAACCCACGAGAAGTAAAAGGATTTTTCTGCAGCATTTCTGTAACGAGCACATTCTGTTCACTGGGTTTCACTCTGACAAATCACAACCAAAACCATTTCCTGTGCGACTGCAAGTGCTGAGATAAAAAACCCGCGCTGTACAAGGGTTGGGGAAGATAAACAAGTCAATATGACTCAGTGGAACTGCAGGGCTGGGGGCTTTGTCAGGCAGCACTCCCAGGGCTGTCCCTCAGTGTTCTGCAGCTGAAGTTGGGCACGTGAGTGTCCCCAGGAGCTGGGCCAGCACTGTGCCATGGGTTGTGCCCGCTGGGTTTGTGGGTTGGCACCCGTGACCCCATTGGAGCAGCTGTTCCCCAAGTGAAAGGTGTTTTGTTGTGTGCTCACTTGGTTGGTTATTTAATTCCTTCGTTGGTGGGACTAAAAGGTCACCAAGGCTTGGCTCTAATTCATTTCAGGTGAGGAGAGCAGATCTCTTCCTCATTTCAGTGAGTTTGAAGTGTGGCTCTTGGCTTTCAGTGAGCAGCCACAGTTGTGCAGTCACTCTGCAGAGTGTGGGATCCAGGGCACCAGGACTGCTCTGACTCCCTGAGCGTGCTCACACCTGCAGCAGTGTGAGGACAGTGCTCCAAAGAGGATGGATTGACCTCAGCTACACTCTTGAAAATTGTCTGGAAATACCCAGAGCCCTTAAACACGGAATTACCCATCTTTCATTTGCTCCTAGAAACATTCCACAACAAAAACATGAACCAACATCCAATTAGTTACTTCAAGAAACAAAATTTCTTTTTCTTTTTTTCCCCCCTAAATGTTTTCCGTAGGGTTTTGCCAGCCCTTTGTTCCCAGAAAACACTTCTTGTTTTCCCTGCTACACAACCCAGAAAGGAATGCACAGCCTGAAAACCCATTCCCCCAGACAATATTATCCCATACATGACAGGTGGGCTCCTAGGCATTAGGATTTCATCCTGGGGAGGGAAAAGCTCCACAAAAAGCTGCAGCACGTTGACACTGAGGCTTGAGGGAATGACAATACTCACCAAACATTTTGTAAGACCATCTCAGATGCCTCAGGTTTATGTTTTGGAGAAATTCCATGCAGGGCATGGAGTGGGACATGCATCTGTTGGCAAACACAGCATCAAGTCCTTTGGTGTGGTAAAGTTCAGTGTTTGTTCTGAGTTAAAATGCAGCAGACTGAGCACTCAGTCAAAGCTTTTTAGATCTGTCGGGTGGATCATGATTTTGGTTGACTTGAGCAGGTAGTATCTTCCTTTCTTAGGCTTCCAGTACAGGCCTTTTCCTCTGTCCAGCCTCCCCCTGGACCTTGGTGTGATGTATTTCCCGTTCAGGTTGGTTTCCTCGCACTCGCTGTGCCACCAGCCTCCTGAGGAGCAACGTGGGAATGTCAGGCACTCTGGGCTGTGCTCTGTGGCAGAGCAAACAGCTCCTCTTCGCAACAGAAATCTGCTTTAGACCCTGAATTCCAGCTAAATTTGCATTTACCCAGCGTTCCCAAATCACTGAATTGTTTGGGTTGGGACAGCCCTTTAAAATCACTGCGTGCAACCATCCCCAGCACTGCCAAGGCACCACTGACCATGTCCCCAGGTGCCACATCCACATGGATTTTAAATCCCTCCAGGGATGGAGACTCCCCTGGGCAGCTGTGCCAGGGCTGGACAGCCTTTTCCATGAAGAATTTTTCCCTCTTATCAATTTAAGTCTCCTCTGATGTAACTTGGGGCTGTTTCCTCCCATCCCGTCCTTGTTCCCTGCCCCCTCCTGTCAGGGAGTTGTGCAGAGCCACAGGGTCCCCCCTGAGCCTCCTTTTCTCCAGGCTGAGCCCCTCCAGCCCCTTCCCCAGCCCTGTTCCCTTCCCTGGCCATGCTCCAGCCCCTCAATGTCCTTCTTGTCCTGAGGGGCCCTTCCCTGGACACAAGATGACACTCTTGGCATTGTTTCAGGCATTCACAGTTTTCAGGCCTAGGATGATGTACAAAGTGTTTGTTGCATGAAGCAGGTGGCTGGAGGGCAGTTCTGTTATCCTGTGGTTTAATCATTTAATTGCTTTTTTCCATTGTTTGCTTTCTGCTATAAACTGGCAAACATAAAAGCTTTAGAAAATCAAAGAATTAAGAACCCTTTAACCAAATTATCTCCAAGGAGAAACGGCCTCAGCCTTGCATCTCTTGCTCTTTTGAGAGTGATTATATTGGGCATAGTGGACAAACAGCTAAAATCTGCCTTTGCATGGAAGCTCACTCGTTCTAAACTCTTGGGTTGTAGCCTAAATGGAGTTAGGACTCAGTTTGTCTTGGGGTTTTTTGCAAAAAGGGATCAAACAATCCAACCTGGGGCTGCTACACCAGACCAGGCATCAGAGGAGGGACAGCCCTTTGCTTCAGAGATTGGAATCTCATCCTGGGGGTTTGTTTCAACCTGTGCTGCCCATTCTGGTTTTGGTGTTGGTCGTTTCCACAGGAGGGCAGGGTCAGGTGAGATGTTGGGAAGAAATTCTTCCCTGTGAGGGTGCTGAGGCCCTGACACAGATTGTCAGGAGAGACTGTGGATTCCCCATCCCTGGCAGTGTCCGAGGCCGGGTTGGATGGGGCTTGGAGCAACCTGGGATAGTGGAAGGTGTCGGGGCTGAAACAGGATGAGCTCTAAGCTCCCTCCCAACCCCCACCACCCCTGATGCCGTGATTCATGGAGCAGAGGCGTTCCCTGCTCGCGTTCCCGGCGTACCTAGGCGGTTCTCTGGGCAGTTGAAGTCGCCGGCCGTGTCCCCAGCGCGGTCGGCGGTGGAGAAGCGCAGCTCCGTGCGCTCCGGGAGCGCGTTGGGAATGCTCCCGGACATCCTGGAGAGCTGCAGGCTGTAGTTGCTGCCGGGGCCCCCCAGGCTGAAGGAGTACTCGATGTGCCTCCTGTTGCCCCTCCAGTCCTGCAGCTCAATCCGCAGGATGTAGTTCCCTTGGCTGGCGATGGAGTAGATCTTTTTCAGGCCCAGCCAGAATTCCTCTGCAAAGTTGGAGGGAAGAGATGCTGAATTTGCTTTTAGGGATAACCTGAAGGTAGCGTGTGTGAAAATACAGTATTTAAAAGGCTTTATTAATTGCTTTAATTAAATCAGTGATTTGAGTCTTGGGGACTGTTGATCTTTGCAGAGGTCTGCTGCTGCATTCTTTTTGTTTACCTCTGCTTAATTGCACACTGATGATCAATAAAAGCAAGAGATCTAAATGAACTGGAGCTTCCCCCTTTAAGTTTCCCACCTCGTGTGAAACTCTGAGAGGGAGCTGGAGACATTTAAAAGGTGTGTAATTGGAAGTGTGTGACAAATGAAGCGAGTGACATACATAAAACCTAATGGCAATTGTTGCATTTTGTGAGGGAAGAGCTGCAGAACGGAACTGGGGCTTCGATGCCCTCGTGTACAAAGGGAATTTTTCTTTTGCTGGAATTTCTGATAATTACTTTAATTGGTTTCATATATTATATTCATTAAGTAGCTTATTATCAGTGCAGGTAATTGCCACATGTAGAATGTGAGTGCCGTGCACACAGCTGGCATTTAAAGCCATAGAAGACAAGAAAGTTGAGGAAAATACTCCCTAATTTCCAGGTTAGGAGCTTTAACCTGGTTTATTTTATCACCTCAGAAGATGCAGCAAAGCACTGAGTGGGACATAGCTGAGAGCAGTGAGAATCTCTGCAAAAGCCAGCACTGAAAACATGTGGCTGCATCTTGGTGCAGTATTTGGGAGCTGGAGACTAATCCAGGAGCCACTAAAGCATCCAGCAGGATCAGACAAACTTTACAGGTGAAAGTCTACCTCAGCTGTGAGCTCCTGTATCAAAACTGAGGGAAAGGTTGAGAGACAGCAGCTCTTTATCGTAAAAGATGTGGAAACAAGTCAATATTGCTGCCCACCTTGGTGAGGTTTAGGTCTGTGCTATGCCTAGAAAGTCAAAATATTTCCTAAACAAGAGGAGACTCATCTCCTTGTATGAGAAAAACAAGGCAAATATTCTGGACGAGGAAGCTGATGGGCAGCACTTGGTGCTGCAAATTCTCTGGAGTTGATGATTAACAGGGGGATGTGGGTGTTTCCTCACCCTATCCAGCCATGGAGGGGATTGGTCACCCTGGGGAAGCCTGAGGTGTTTGCTCAGGGGAGCACACGCAGCCTTGGGCTCTCTTGAGGCTGGAAAAATTGATGTGGTTTTAAGGGAAACAGGATTGCAGGAAGGCTGAGAGAAAGTAGTGACAGTAGCTTCATGAGGTTTTGCCTTTGTGTATATTTGAAAGGCTTTGGGAGGTGCTTTTATAAATAGGAAAATCTTGCTAAAACAGTGTTTAAAGCATTTTGGTCTTGGTTCAGTTTCTAAATACACGTTTGAAGGGATGTCTTTGAGAATTTGATGAGTTATGTGTTCTAGTAAGTACGTTCTGGCACTCCAATAAATCAGTCTGCTGTTACTTGCAAGTTTAGTCTGCTCTCATGTGAACACCTTTCCTTAAGAAGAGTCAGCTTCTCAAATCAATTGATACCAAGAGACACAAAAAAAGGGCATATTTACCATTGAGGTCACCAAAACCATTTGCGTAGGCATCCCAAGTTTGGTTGAAATCCAGCGATCCATCCACTCTGTTCTGGATTACAGTCCAGGATGTGCCTGTGAAAAGGGGAAATAAGTCACAACTTGGCCTTGGTCTCATTACCTGTCCCTGAGTGTGCTCTGGGATGCTCCCCTTTTGAGGTAGAATGAGTTAATTAAAATCTTCATGGAGGGAATTCAAATGAGCCCAACTGGAGAGAACCCGGGGCTGTTCGAGTGTCTGCAGCTGCACTCGGGGTGATTCCACCCACAGAGTTGTTTTGTTAGGCTGCCTTGACTGGGTTTGATTTGTTTATGAGGGCTGAGAGACAGAGAAATTGATAAAGAAGAGATATGAGAAGCCCCAGGCATTGGAGCAGAGGGTCAGACTCTGTGCTGATAGTGCTTGGCTGCTGGCACAGCTCCGGGCCGGGGATGAGGTGCTGGGGCTGTGTCCATGCTGGAGCTCCAGGGGGGTTTTTCTGCTGACCCCAGGTCGTGACACCCTCGCCTCACCAGCTCCACCAACTTGAAAGCAAAGGAGCTTTACACTGAGGGCAGCCCCGTGAGCTCTGTTTGCACACCCAGACACGTGAGGTGGCCCCGCGTGTTCCCCGGCTCTCCGGGGCAGCGGGGAAGGAGTGTGGGACAGGCACGTGCAGAGAAACCAGGGAATGAGGGAACAGGCCAAGCTGTGTGCGAGCTTGGTGGCAAAAGGCACAGACTTGGGTTCCTTGGGAAGGTGGAGCTCGGGTGGGTGACGTGGCAGTTGTGTGGCTGGGTGATGCCCGGCTGCGGAGCCTCCCAAAGCTGGCACAGGAATCCTGTCCCCAGCGCTCACTTCTCTGGGTTTGTTTGGCACAGCTGAGTCTACAGCAACCCTTGTTAATGGGACAGAATTTTACTGAGGTATTTACTGTTTGCTTTTCTTTGGGAAATCCATTCATAGTTGCCCTATAATGGCTTTTATAATGACCGTTTTCATTACCTACAGCTAAAGGGGCTTGGGTTTTGGATATCTTTAATTTATGTCACGTGATTGAATGTGCTTTCATCAGTATAAACAAGAGGGGAGTAAAGAATGGGAGCAGTGATAAGGAGATTTCGGGATATCGGAAACCCGAGTCAGAGCAGACAGGCCAGGACGAGAAGTCAAGAGGATGCTACATAAATCATAAATTTTTGTGCGCTTTGGGATGAGACAAAGTTGTTTGGCTTAGAGGAAGATATTTCTGTGAAAATTAGACTATTGCTGGCACAGCTCTTACCAAATTTCATTTCACAGTAGACCTTGAAAGCTTCTGAGCCATTGGGCTTAATAGTGTAGACCCCAGTGGCCTGCACCCCGGTGTGGTAGAGAGCAGTGCAGTCAGCAGCAGCACCTGGGAAAGCAGACAGCATGTTAGAAATCCTGCCTGGGGTGTGCTGAGCTGAGAGCCAAAGAAAAGAAAAGGAGAACGATCGTATCGGTAATTTTATTTTACACTAAATGTCATGGAATGGGCAGACTGCTTTGGGCATAACAGTCCAGCTGCCAAGGTGTACATAGGTTGGGCTGCCTGTATTTTTTAAGCTAGGCAGGGTTTCAGTTTGGAGGATTTTGGAAAGTTTCCAAGGCCTAAGACTAGACTCTGGCAAATGGGCTTTCCTACCCCTTGTAAAGTTGCCAGTAAATACCGTTCCCGCTGCTACACTTCACCAATGCCTTTCAACTTCAAAGAAAGGTCCTCTAAATGTTATAATTAGCCAGTGTGAAGTAAATTAGTTCTCTGTTCAGGCTCTACAAGGCAGGCAGCAATAAAAGGATGGTCACAGCATATTTATAAGAGAGGAATGGATCCTGTTACTGCATTTTTGGATATTGTTCCTGTGTGTCACCCCAGGGACAAGCACAGCTGGAGTGGGGCTAAACAGATAATGACATTTTTTCCAAAGAGGGAAATCTAGCTCCTTCCCACAGCCCAGTGTATAACATAAAAATCTTCTGCTTTTAGTCTTTGACCAAAAACCAATCCAAGGCTGTCCCAGAGGGTACTGGGAGCTCAGCATGTGCTGTAGTCACATCTCAGAGATGGGGGCTCACCATCGGCTCCGTACGTCCCAGCTGGGGGCTTGTGCACAGCAGAGGGGATGGTCTCTGGTTCCTGGTGCTCCCTCGTGAAGGAATTGTCCAGGAGCTCCTGGAGCTCTATGTGGTTTAGCTGGAAGAGCCATAATTACACTGTTAATTTCCCAAGGCTCTGGAATGATGAGATTCATGGATCAAGCCGAACCGTGTCGTGCAGAGAATAATTTTCCTGATGAGTGTAATCCTGTAGAATACCCAATTTACCACATAAAAATAACTTCAGCCCCACGCTGGTGGGTTTTAGGTGTGGGAATGCCAACTGTGCCACTGCTCAGACAGGGTAGGATTCATGAGGGGAGGAAATGACCCATTCTCATGTGGTGCACCTTAATGGGCAAACAGATTTAACTTAATTCCCTCAGGTGACATCACTTAGACAAATAATACCAACAGCTAAGGAGCACAGAACCCACAGTTCCTTAGGCTGAAATGCATTTTCCTCTCAGAATAAATTAAATATGAGCATGTTGGTTGTACTGTATTACAGTGACACGTGGTGAAGTGGATATCGGAAATGAAGAAAGAGGTAGAAAACAATGAGACTTCCAGACCAATGGAAGAACAATAATATGATTGATGATAAGAGGAAAAACCCCAAAATTAGCAGTCAGAAAATGCAGCAGCCTGGTGTTGAGGGACAAGATGTCAAAGCTGTTGTTGGCCAAAGCTCCCTCCTGGCAGCACAGCGGCCTCTTCCCAAAACAGGTGCCTCGAAATGGTCCCCACCGTCCTCTCCACCCCAAAGTGAACAAGGGGTGCCTGACCCCAAGGCATGGTTGGACCCTCCACTCCCTCAGTGTCAGGAGAGAGGGAAGGAGAAGCAGGGCTGGCTCCTGTACCTTGTCCTCCAGCTCCATGATCTGGTTGTGCTGCCTGTCCAGCTGCACGTGCTGGTCCTCCACGATCTTGAGGAGCTGCTTGATGTCGTTGTCCTGCTGCTCCACGAAGGCCTGAGGACAAGGGAGGGAAGGATGGAGGAGGGTTAGGAGCAGCAAAAGACTTTCACAGTGGTGCTGCCTCTGTAACTCTTGTCCTGGGGCCAGTTTTGAGAGGCACAAACCATTGAGCATTGCCCTTCCTTTTCCAGAGAATCCTAGAATATCCCTAGCTGGAAGGGATCCACAAGATGCATCAAAGTCCAGCTCCAGAGGTTTGCTTGCTTTGCCTCTAAATTGCAAAATATCTGTGCTTCTGGAGGGAACACCCATTTTTTTTGAGACAAACTACTGGCACCTCTGTAGACTCCTTTTTAAATTGCTATTTTCCTTCCATTTTCACATGCAGAACAATTATGTTCTGTAGAATCGGCCCTTGCTTCAAACTAGATACATGGCACAGATCAAAAAAGGGAAAAAATCCTAGCATTTAGGGTTTCATATTGGGATTTGAGAGATCAGAGAGATTTGTGTCTGCTTTGACACAAACGTCCAGTATTTTCTCGTACAAATTGCTTGGCCTTTTCAAAATGCAAAATACAGTTAATATTTCCTTTTCCATAGAAAACCTTATACCCACCTAACTATTTGCATGATTAACATATTAATTGTATTAACACTTGTAAGGTTCTTTGGTTCTGGAGGTCCTACAGGTGCTATAAATGCCCCTCTCTAAAGGTCTGACCTCCCTATTTCTGCCCTGAGCAGGCAGTTCCCACTGCACTGATGTGGGATGAGCTGATGGCTTGCAAACCCATGAGCTTGGGAATCTCAGCACTTTCCCGATTGCTAAACGTTTTTATCACCGTGATTACAAAATTTCTTAAAATTGGTTTGCAAAAAAATACTGAAAACTATACAGAGCTTTATAATTTCACCATTTTCCACTGATTTTGCTGGGGAATTTTACTGCAAAATTAACGCTGTGTCAGAGTAAGACAGTGACTTTTTTTTAAGGTTATCACAGTGATTTATTTCTCAAAATGCACATTATTACTCCAGTGAGGAGCAAGGGAAAGCATGAGCTGCTGTTGCATAATTACTGATAATGGCATTGCAGTGTGTTTTGGCTCAGTGTGCCAGGGCCTTTCACAAGTCACTTACTTTGAGTGAAGAAATGTCTTTTGTCTCTTGCATCGAAGGCTGGTTGATGGCCAGTTTGGTGACCTTGTCCTCCAGTCCCCACACTTGCTCCTGCAACTGGATTTTGTTTTGTATGAGGTCTTCAATCTTCAGGTTCATCTCCTGGGAGAGATTCTTTATCTCCTCGTTGCTGATTTGCAGCCTGGCCGTGGTTTGCCGGAGCTGTTCTTCTTCCTCCTTGATTTCGCTGGTTTGCAGGGAGAGCTCGTAAAAGGACCTGTCAAAAATGTAGAGTTTCTGAAAGATGTCATTCATCTGGCCCTTGGTCTTGTGGACGAAGTCTTTGAGGCCGTGCCCCAGCTGGAGGAGTCCGTTGGCCAAAATTCGGACATCGTCCAGCATCGCAAATCTCGCTTTTGTTTCGGGAGATCCGGCGGAACCAACGGAGAAAAAATCCTTGTCAGCTCCAGCTGGGAGCGCCAGGGGCGCCAGGAATAGTAAAACTGGGATGAGCTTCATGTTTCCTGCCCCTGATTCTCTCTGCTCAGGATGCAGAGACTTTTCCCAGTGACAGTTTTTGCTGCGTGGCTGTTGTGGGTTGCAGATCTTGATCTATTTATACCCCTGTTCATTTTAGGAGAGGCAGGGCAGTGGGTTGATCATTAAACCGTGTGTGTTTGAACGAGGGTAACCCCTCCTGAATGTAGGTTGATACCTGGGAAGATAAAATTGAGAGACGGCCACGTTGCTGATTAAACTGGTTCTGAACTTTTCCATCTGCCAGGGCTTCTGGTGTAAAATGGTATTGATGGTGCAGTGTTTTTCACACGACTCTTTTTAATAGATTAATTTGGGGTCATAATCTTGGTGAGGGCTTAAACTGCTCCTTGTTTGTGTTGTTTGGTTGCCTTTATTGCCTCGGGAGTGTGAAAGGATTTCACACTGGATGTTCAGGTTGTGAAGCTCCTTGATAAGCTGTGGAAGGGCAGAATATTCCCAGATGATTCACACAACTTGATTTTCATCTTGGGCCGTTTTCTGATGTAACTCATTGTGCTGCAGTGGATTTACTTGTCATCTAGCCCAGATTAAGTGAGAAAGAGGGAATTAGGTCCAGAGATTGCCTGGATGTGCTTCTACTGCGTTAAGGTTTGTGCAGTAATTTACACCATATAAAACTTATTTTTTAGGAGCTGCTTTCCAGAGCGGGGTGAGATAAATAATACCTCGCTTGCATTTCTCACCTTACCGTTCTTTTTGCTGTTTAAGATTCACACTACATAAAGAAAGGCTGCAAGTGCTCTGAAATAAATGCCCAGTTCTGCAGTGGGTCTCTGGATGGAAACTCGGATTTTTTTTGGGGTAGTATTGCAGTGTGAGTGAAAGGTATTTCTCTTTCTGGACTCATTCATAGCAATCCAAGAAATCAAAATCGAGCATTGCATAATGTACTTTGGAGAGTTTTCAGGTTTTTGCTAAATTCTTGTATGCTTAGGAATTCTTCCCCTGGACTTTTTGTTGTGTTGTTCATGTACGTGTGCACGTATGATATGGAGCATCCGTAGGCAAAACATTTCAAAAATGAAGTTTCTACCTCATATGTTGAACTTTTTGTGTGTTCAAGGGTTGGTAATATGCAGGTAACCTCCCCACTCACAGTTAAATACTGTGGAAGTATTTTAGATCTCAGATTAATTGCTGGGGAATATTTTGTGCCAGTATGATTGGAATCAGACTTACTGGAGTAGCCAAAGTATGGAAAACCAGCAGGAGCAGGGAGATGATCAGGCCCAGCTCTGGGCACAATGGGGATTCCTTCAAGTAAACAGTTCTAAATTGTTTCTCTGGCATCTGACACAGGGATTTTGGGCTGCAAAACTTGAAGAACTGGTTGTAAAATTCAAAAAACCCAAAACAAGCGTATAGACTTTCTTCAGTCCACTTCACAGTACTTGAGTGGCTTTGATTTTAGGTGGTTTCAAATGAATCATTTTCTGTTTTAACTATTGCATGCAAGTAATCTTTCTGGTTTGTTCTGAATTCTTCCTAACCCCATCACCCCCCAAAATCTTTATTCTTGGCTTAGTCTTTAGAAAATTATAGGAAGTTGCTCAAGAAATAGCAATGAGCAAGCAGCTGGGGATCAGACATTTTACCAGGTTTCTGCAGTGTGTGTCCCATGTGCTGCTGCTGCTGCTCAGGCATGACACTGCCCACGGAAAAGGTTTGTTTTCTGAAGGGAAAAGGCAGTCAAAGGCCCTGCTGGCAAATCCTAATAAAGCACAATTAGCTGCCAAGCACGTTTCCATATTAATGCCAAGGCCAGTGAAATCAGGCAGTGCTAAACTCACTGCAAAACACCCCTAGATGTCACAACAGTCCCAGAGTCCAGAAGAAAAGTGGGACACAACAGAGAGGAGAAAAGCTTCTGGCATGATTAAATCATAAAATTCAGGAGCTATGGAAAGCCTAAAAGGGAATCCTGCCTCTGAGAGTTGTCAGCCCAGTCAGGAAAAGATGTATCTAGCAAACATGAGCCTGAAGATCTTTCATGCACCTGAGTGACCCTGATTATATGGGCTTTAAATGATTTTTATAGTAGGAATAAAGCAAAGAAAAAGGTCTCTGGATTTTACTGAAAAGGGAAATTTTCACAGTGGTTAGAAATTCCCTCTAAGAGTTAGGAGCAGCTCTTAATGTTTTAATACCTTGGTGAAGGATTTTGCAAAATGGCTGCAATCATATTACATAAATATTTAGAGGAGTGCCTGGTGCCATTATTTCCATGGCTTGGGAGGCCTTTGCACTGTAGCAATTTATTTTATGGAAGTAAAAGTACTTTGGAGATCTGTTTGAGATAATAAGATATGCTTTGCCTATATTTGGCATAGCATTTTAATAAAAGCTCCAAACACAAGCCCTTGGGTTTGAAGCTCCTGCCTGAAACTTTTATTGATAGAAATCAAGACATTTATAATGTTCCTGTCACTTTTCAGCCATCACTCCCTTTCCATGGCTCCTATAACTGTTTAGACAGGAAGAGCTGAGGTTTTTAATTATGTAGGGTAAAAGGGAGGCTGGGGGAGCTGGGGATGGAGAAGAGAAGGCTCTGGGGAGACCTCAGAGCCCCTTCCAGGGCCTGCAGGAGCTCCAAGAGAGCTGGAGAGGGACTGGGGACAATGGCCTGGAGGGACAGGACAAGAGGTGATGGTTTTAACCTGAAAGACAGCAGGTTTAGATTAGATTAGATTAGATTAGATTAGATATTGGGAATAAATTCTGTGTGGGTGGTGAGGCCCAGGCACAGCTTGTCCAAAGAAGCTGTGGCTGCCCCATCCCAGGAAGTGCCCAAGGCCAGGCTGGACGTGGCTTGGAGCAGCCTGGGACAGGGGCACGTGTCCCTGCCCACGGCAGGGGTGGGATGAGGTGATCTTTAACATCCCTTCCAACCCAAGCCAGTCTGGGATTCTGTGGTAAGGTAAAGCAGGGTCCCATTCTGATTTGGGGTCACATTCTGATTTGCAAGCTGGGCATTTTTTCCCCTCTTACTATGGAAGTTTTCCACAAAGAGAAGATGCCTGTAGTAGGAAACCCTCTGGAGAGGCTGCCTGAGCAGGGGGGAGCAGCCCCCTGTCCCCTGCTACAGTGGGATCTGTGCATCTGAAATCCCATGGGCAACAGGAGCTGCTTCCCAGTGAAAGGTCCTTAATGAGGGCTTGAAAAGCAGTGCAGAGGGGAACAGCCTGTCCCTTTCCTCAGCATAAATCAAACCTTTGCATAAGACTGCCTTTAATATAGGGATCCTGCAGCCTGGCTTCACAAATACCTTAAATCCTTCTCTTAAGCACTAATAATACTTAATAAAAGTTTTATGAGCAAGGTACATTTTAGAGTAAATTTTCATCTCCATTTTCATTTTAAAAAGAACATCAAGCAGCAAATGTATTCATGGCAGAACAAAGTAATTTAGGAGAGTCACAAAAATGGCCCAGGCCCCCTCTGAAATAGTAGGAGAGCGTTGATTTGGCAAAGTGACCAATGGGGATGGGATTCAAAAACTTAATTCACCATGAAGGACTTGAGAGGGCAGAAATTCCCACTTGCCAGCTGAGATATTCCTCTGCCTGCAGGGGTGAAGCAGAGCCTGGTTCACAAGGCTGCCCCAGATATCCGTGGAGCTGGGCTGCTCATGGGGAATTCCTTAGCAACAGCGTTAGCTGAGTCTGTAGGAATGGGACTGTTTGGGGAGCAGATGGAATTGCCATCGGTACCAAGTCCTCGAGTCGGATTCATTGGCCAAAATATTGACATCAGTGCCATTTCAGGCAGCCAAGGGCAGCCCCCCTTTGCAGCTGCTCCTGCAGGAGTGTGTCCCACCAGTGCAGGTGTTTTGGAAACTCCTGGCATCTAAAAGGCACCAGGTACCTTCTCTGAGTTACTGCCCTCCTGAGGATCCAAAAAAGAGTCTTTTTGTGATCAACCTCCTGCTGCCAGCACTCGACAGCAGCTGCTTTATTATGCCTTAAATGTTGTCCTGCTGTGCTCCTCACTTCACTTTTCTGAGCCCATCTGGTGTCTGTTGTCTCTCTGGGACAAGGAACAGTTGGAAACTACTTACAAATTGTGTTCAGACCCACGGAATGGTTCCCAGAGGGAAGGGAGGCTCTTTTTTCCTCTTGCCTCACCAGCCAGGGGTGTTACAGGGCTGGTTCTGCAGGGTTTTGGCAGAGTGCTGTGTGCCAGTCCTTTATCCCTGGGAGCTGAGGCAGCACTGGGAGCTCTCACTGAGCTTCCACGTGAGCATCCCTGCTGGAGCCTCTGGCTGGAGCTGTAGGAGCCAGGCTGTCCAAGGAGGAACGATGCTGGCGTGGTGGGCAGGGCTGTGTGGGAGATGGATTGGGGATTTCCAGGCTGGTTTTTTAAAGATGGGTAACAATTCATACATTTTCACTTGTTTGGCAGCAAAAGAATGTTCATTTCCTTTGAATGACTGAGTGCTGAGGGGAAAAGTCTGAGGGGGATGTTGCTTTTTTTTTGTCTTTAAAAGAACATCAAGGGACTTTGTGTAGGTCTAAGTTACTTGCACAAAGGACAGGTAGGGGTTTGTAGTGGACAGTTTTGCTGATGAAGTGCGAATCCAACTTCCACCTTGTTGGTAAGGGCCCAGCAGGGCTCAGAGGACAGAAAATGCTGAAGAATTTTGGATCTCATGGCTGTTAAAGTAATCACACACTTGGAGAAATGGGGCTGGAAGGGGTTTCCAGAATGTGTCCCCTGCCCAGCGAAGGTTGAGGGTGTCTTTAAACCCATCTGGAGGGTGCCCGCTTCACCTGTCCTCAGAAACCACCAGAAAATGGAGATTTCACAGCCTCCAAGGCAATTTGTTCTACTGCTTTAAGTCTCCTTACAGCCAGAACATTTTCCCTTGTGCCTAACCTAAATCTCCTGTGCTGCAATTTCCTCCCATCACGTCCTGCCACGTTCCCTGTGGATGTGATGAGCACTTTTATTACTTCAGTCTTTGAAGAGTTCTTTAGATACCTGAGAGTGTTGTCATTACCTGAAGCTACACATATCCATTTAGTTTAATCCATTCTCAGAGGAGAAATGTAACCTGAAGTCATCCTGATGTCAGGAGATTTGAAAAAGAAGAAAGGAAAAAAAAGGCCAGGCCACAAGAAGGAAGGTATTTAACAGAAACCAGCTGCTCTGTGTTGAGCAAATAAAGCGTATAAAGTAGAAGTAAATAAAGCTTTTGTATTCATATGTTTTCTTTCCACTTGAACTTCTCAGTTTGTAGAATCGCTGGGAAAGTTTTAGACGTATTTTTCAAGTACCCTTCTAAACAGGAGCTGTTTCAAAATTTGATGAGAGTTTAAAAATGATGTCTTTTGATGTCTGAAATAAGGGGTCGTTATCAAATTGTTTGTCTGGGCGTGCACTGCATTGGAGAGAACAGAAAATGCCAAACCCTTCACTTGGAGTGCTTCCACAGAGGTTTAAATAACAGCATGAATGGAGGTGTGACCCCTCTCACCACCTGCTGCCTTTGTTTCTTGCAGGAATCTCCTTTATGTGTATCCACAGAGCCTTAACTTCGCCAACCGCCAGGGATCTGCCAGGAATATCACAGTGAAAGTGCAGTTCATGTATGGAGAGGATCCCAGCAATGCCATGCCGGTGAGGGAAGTGCTCTGGGCTCCACGGGAAGGGCAGAGCACTCCTTGCAGTCAGGAGACCCCCGTGTTAAAACCTCAGTGAAATACTTTCCAAAATAACAAGTTCAGAGGAATGTAAAATTCTATTTCAGAGCAAAGAGTGCATTTGGGTAGAGTTTGCAAGGTAACAGTGGAGCAGCTGGAATTTCAACATGAGATTATTTTTTGTAAAGGTGGTGAGGCCCTGGCAGAGGCTGCGAATTCTCCATCCCTGCAAGTGTCCAAGGCCAGGTTGGACGGGGCTTGGAGCAACCTGGGATAATGGGAGCTGTCCCTGCCCTTGCAGGGGGTGGAATGAGATGGGATTTAAGGTCCCTTCCAACCCAACCCGTTCTGGGATTCTCTGTTTACAGTGGGCACTGCTCGTGGTTGGAATAGAAGCTTTGCTTCCATGCCAGAAGAATTAAAGGTTGACAGCCTTGTGTTCAGGGCCAGCAGTGCCCCCACTCAGAGAGGATCTTTGTAGGGGTGGTTACATCCATCAGTTGTTCTGCCATGTCTGTGTCCCTGTGGCACTGGGGTTGTTAAGATTGTGCCTCTACAGTGACCGAGTAGAGTGCAGGGAACAAGCAGGTGTGACTGTACAGGTGCACAGTAAATGGAGCTCTAAATGTCTCTGCAGGATTATGGAACAAATTCTTGGCACAGTTTTATAGGGGGGGGTTTTCTGTGTTTCTTTCTCTTTTTGCAGGTCATCTTTGGCAAATCCAGCTGTCCTGAGTTTTCCAAAGAAGCATACACGGCTGTGGTGTATCACAACAGGTAAAACACGGCGTGGCAGTGGAGTAACTCACCAGTGCCTGGTGTTAATTGTTTAACAATCAGTGTCTGCACAGCACTCACAGTGACTGCAGTGCCAGTTGATGCTGTCCTTAGAGTTTTGTGACAACTGGGAGACAGAGTCTTTGTGTGCTGTGGTACAGATCAGCTCTGTGTGATCCTGAGCACGTAGCAGATGCTCCAAGTACAACTCCCAGTCAGTAGTCACGAAGATTTATGTTCCAAACTCATGGCAGCAGGTGCCCTGTTGTTTTGTTGGAGCCTTTTAGACTTTAGGTACAAATTGGAGCTACTTGGTCTTGAAAATAATTGCATTGCAGCTGGGGTGAGGAGTGCTGGATTCAGCAGGAACATTTCCATGGCTTTGCAGCTGGGCCAAGGAGAGATGTTCCAGGGGAGATTCCTGTCCTGCAGGTTGGGGTTGTGGCAGTGTCCACGTTGAGAGCAGAGTTTATTGTGCCTGTGTGAAGAGGGGGCTGCTGCCCATTTTTTGTGGATTAGAAAAGTTTTTCCAGTCCTTGATGATCAGAAAGTGAACTTTAATCCCTTGGGGTAGCCATATACTCCCTTCCCTGCAGATCCTTAAACTCAGAGGGTTCAGTCTCAAGCACAAAGTAGCAAACCACTGTGGGTGGGATCTGAGGCTCTGCTCTCTGCACAGATCACCTGATTTTCACGAGGAAATCAAGATTAAGCTTCCAGCCACTTTGACAGACCATCACCACCTGCTTTTTACTTTCTACCACGTCAGTTGCCAACAAAAACAAAACACACCCCTGGAGACTCCAGTCGGCTACACCGTGAGTGTCTTTTCCATCCTTGCATTTTGCAGCACAGGATGCATTCAAATGCATTTGCTGGCACTTTGTTTAGCATCCCTGTCAGCTCATATCCCATCGGAGAGCTTGAGAAACTGGCAAAAGCTCCAAGAAAGCCTTAAGAAATGTGTGGTTTTGTTGTTTCCCTCTCATTCCAGTGGATCCCAATGCTTCAGAATGGCCGGTTAAAGACGGGTCAGTTCTGCCTTCCTGTTTCATTGGAAAAGCCACCACAGGCTTATTCAGTGCTTTCTCCAGAGGTGAGCTGAGTTCTGCACGCTGAAAACCAGCAGAATAAATGTGAGAAAAAGTGAGAGGATGGATGTGTATTTATCTCTGTGTGTGCATTTATTTATTTCTTAAATACCGTTACGTTCAGACAGAATTTCAGTGCTTGTTTGTGGGTGTGTGTGTGTGTGGTGTGACCAAAATAAATGAAAAAGAAATGGTAATTGCAATTAGCAGAGCCATAACTCTGCTCTCTGTCACATCCTTTCTCATTCTTCTCTCAACCTGCAGGTTCCTCTCCCCGGGATGAAGTGGGTGGATAACCACAAAGGGGTTTTCAACGTGGAAGTTGTTGCTGTGTCATCCCTCCACACTCAGGTAGATGTCGGGAGCAGTCACTGGAATAAAATAATCTTCTGGCAGTGAAACGCTGTCAGAGTTGATGCTGTGAAGGGTGTAACAATCCCTTGTAGTGAAATTGCAATCTCATTTTCAGTTCTGAGCCAGCACACCTGTTTTTCCACATTCTGCTGTGAGTATATTTGAGAAGTTCTGCTTAAAAATATGAGTGGCTTGGCCTTTATTCACAGGGGGTGAATGGCCACCAGTGTTTTCAGACCTCAGACTGTTGTGTTTGATACAACAGCTCTAACACAGCCAATGATGTTTTCTTGTTCTTGTTTTCTTGTTCTTGTTTTCTTGTTCTTGTTTTCTTGTTCTTGTTTTCTTGTTCTTCCCTTTCCCCTCCTCCTCGTTTGTTTCTCCTTGTGTTTTCCCTCTGTCTGTCTTTGATCTGAAAATATTTATGTTTAATCATTTCAGCTTTTGTTTTATTGATTCCCACCGTGTCGTGTTGATGGGGTATTTGCGTATTTTTATTTGTGCTGTAAATAGTAATGTGATTTTTAGTGCGTTTTTGTCTGGTTTTCTAAAAATACACAGTCTCAAGTTTTGCTCTGATAGCTTCTAAACGAGAATTAGAATTAAATTGAGTTAGATATATGGGCAGATCTCTCAAAGAGGTTGAATTTCTGCTAATTTTGCGAGATTAAATGGCCAGATAGAAAAATGAGGGCGAGAACCCATCTGTGAGGCACAAATCCATAGAAAATGGAGATATTTTGGAGATTCTTGCTGATCATTGGCGTTTTTGCTTGTTGTAGGACCCTTACCTTGACAAGTTCTTTGCACTTGTCCATGCTCTGGATGAGCACATGTTCCCTGTGCGAATAGGAGACATGAGAATTATGGAAAACAACTTGGAAAATGAACTGAAGAGCAGCATTTCAGCTTTAAATTCCTCTCAACTGGAGCCGGTAGTGCGATTTCTTCATCTCCTGCTTGACAAACTGATCCTTCTGGTAGTAAGACCTCCTGTCATTGCAGGCCAAATAGGTATTTTATTTAAGTTTTATAGAGAATTACATAGCTGAAAGTTTGACACTTCCAATTTTATCATATTTATGTAGAAACAAAGAAGTCCATTTTTATGCTTTATTTTAGTGCCGCTAATATACCATGTGTCTCCCAAATAAAACATGCTGGCATCCAGATCTGGGGTGATATACACAGGAGCAATATTTAATATTGAATATAAAGCTTCCAAGAAGGACTGGTAATTTGATGTCCAAGTTGTGGCACCAGAAAGGATTTTTCTGGATGCTCAGCATGTTTTTAGCACCGGAGCTTGTTAAGGTGTCTCCATCCTGACAGAAAGTAGGGATTTCAACCTTATTAGTCACCTTGGAAAATCTGGAAGTAGGTAAAGTAGGAAGATACAGATGCTGCATGTTCCTGTTGTGGATCTGATATTGTCAGCATGAATAATCCCTCCTTTTGCTCTCTGTGAAGGGCTGTGCTCTGGCAGTACAAAAAATCCCAAGTTGAAGTCAGGATTAAATCCTTAGTATTTAAAATAGTAGTTTTATGCTGATATTTTTTAGGAAATCTGACTTTGGACTTGGTGGAATATAAGTACCTAAGACTGCTTTAAAAATACTTGTAAACATATTTTCTTAGCCATAGCAATTATTTGTTTATTTAGTCTTTCTGGGAAAGAACTTACTTGCATTTTTGTTTTATATTTTAAATTTCTTTCACTCTTTCAATGTTCTGTATTGGTTTAGTTGGTTTGTATGGAACACCGAGGACATTAGTGACTGGGATTTTTAAAAGAAGGTTTTCCTTCTCTAGCTACTGTTTACTTCATCTTTAATTTGTCTAGAATATCTACTTTAGTCTGATTTTTATCTCCTTCAGTGTAGATTTTTGTGCTCATTTTCAGAACAGCTTTTTTGTCGAAACAAAATGAAATTGTTCTTTTTGATACGGTTTGTATTTTGGCTAAGGCTTAAATAGAGGAAGTAATTAACTGAGAAAAGCACGATAAATATCCAAAGGATATTATCCATCAGTTAAACAAAGACTTGATCTTACCATTGCAGTTGATGACCAAAGTTGGACTGCTTCCAGAAATGGAGCCTAAATTCATTAAATTTATTATTAATAAAAGTGGCAGCTGATTACTGCAGCAGCTGTCCCGCTCTCTGGCTGATTGTTAGACCTGGTTCAAACACCAGGCTCAGTCTGGGATGAGAAATGCTTGCTAGGCTCTAACAAGCTCCACCATTTACCCTTGAGGAGGTGGATGAACAGCACATTTAGGATTTCCCCCTGGGTCCTGCTGCAATCTAAAACAAACTCCTCACTTTTTGCTTTCAGTTAACTTGGGCCAAGCGTCTTTTGAAGCAATGGCATCGATCATAAACAGACTTCACAAGAACTTGGATGGGAACCAGGACCAGCATGGCAGGAACAGCCTTCTTGCTTCCTATATTTATTATGTTTTTCGCCTACCCAACACCTATCCCAACTCACCATCGCCAGGTAGCTCTTTCTTTTTCATTTGATTTCAAGTTTGTTAAAAGAAGGCAGAAGCCACTTGCTGGCAGGTGCTGCTGAGCTCCAGCTGCCTGGCTGCTTCCCTGCAGGGCCCTGTTATTAATTTGCCAGTGTAGCCACTTAAAAGATGAGTTTAATTACTGGTAGTCATGTCAGAGATTTAATTATTTGATGATTTGAAATAACAGTGTCACTGCTGAAGGGCCATGAATTATGGCAAAATACTGGGGTTGTAGGGTTTTTTTCTGTGAGACAGATGTGGTGCACTCTTGGCCTGTCATGTTTCCCGGTCTCCTTCACAAGAACTTTTATACTCTTACCCAGTTCCAGCAAAAGTTTAAACACTGGCTGGATATAATAGATATCCAAAGGGTATTATCCATCAATTAAACAAAGAGTCGCTCTTGTTACTATTGCAATTGATGACCAAAGTTGGGCTGATTCCAGAAACAGATCCTAAATTAATTTAATTTATTATTTAGTGTTCTACATATTTTAATGTATGTGTATACACACACCCACACACCCACACACACCCACACACACACACACACATATATATATGTATTTGACATATTTTTATTTTTATGTATATATATAAAATGTAGACATTATATATTTAAAGCAGAAGTGCCAAATACTAGAAAACACATGTCTGGGTACAGGAGGGAAACAAATTAATCCCAGCCCTGCTGAGAACAAGGGATGGGAAAGAGGTGGTGTGAGTGACAGCCATGGAAAACCAGGCTTTGGAAGGAATGTTCTTGCACGGAGCGGGAAAGCTCTGAGAGATGCTGGGAAGGCTTTGTACCTAAAACTGTGCCCATCTTCGGTGGGGTTTGAGTGTGAGGTCTGGAAAACATCCCGTTAGCTAAAGCCAAACCCACAGGGAGCCTCCTGCTTCCCAGTGGATAACACAGCTTTTTATCCCCATCCTGGAGAGCTGGGCGGGGGAGGCCTGGGGGGGTCTGGGTGCCCTGAGGGGGTCTGGGTGAGGGATGGCTGAACTGATGGGGCAGGGGAGGCCTGGGGCAGAACCGGGTGTCCCTGACAGGATCTGGGTGAGGGATGGCCGGACTGACCAGGCAGGGGAGGCCTGGGTGCCCTGAGGGGGTCTGGGTGCCCTGAGCGGGTCTGGGTGCCCTGAGGGGGTCTGGGTGAGGGACGGCCGGACTGACCAGGCAGGGGAGGCCTGGGTGTCCTGAGGGGGTCTGGGTGCCCTGAGGGGGTCTGGGTGAGGGACGGCCGGACTGACCAGGCAGGGGAGGCCTGGGTGCCCTGAGGGGGTCTGGGTGCCCTGAGGGGGTCTGGGTGAGGGACGGCCGGACTGACCAGACGTGCCCGCAGGTCCCGGCGGCCTGGGGGGGTCGGTGCACTACGCCACCATGGCCAGGTCGGCCGTGCGCCCCGCCAGCCTCAACCTGAACCGCTCGCGCAGCCTCAGCAACAGCAACCCCGACATCTCCGGCACCCCCACGTCGCCCGACGACGAGGTGCGCTCCATCATCGGCACCAAGGTACGAGCGTCCTGCCAGGGACCCCTCAGAGCCCCAGCGCCGCCCATTCCTTCCTGGATACCAGGGAAGGGCTTGGGAGTTGTCCCAGCCCCTCCTCTGGTTTGTTGGAACCATCCCAGAGCGCTGCTTCCACAAGTGTGGGGGCTGAGGGCAGGAGTCCTCCTGGATTTGTCTCTCCATCACTTTTTGCATGGCCAGCAGCCGAATCCTGTGCCCAGCTCTGTTGTGTCTCCCCAAACCTTGCACCCTCTGACCCCACTCTTCCTTCCCAATCCCAAGCTCTCCTCTCCTCTGCATTCAGCTGCTCAGATTTCTCTACTCCTGGTGTCCAGAGCGAGTATCTTGCACACAGCAGGAATATTCCTGGTCCCTGCGTGGCCCAGAGAGGATTTGGGATGGTTGGTGAGAGGCACAGTCTGGCCGGCTGAGCTGCAGTGGGACTGACTCCCACTGACTCCCCACACCAAGAAGTGACATTCCAGAGTGGATGCAGAGCATCCAGCGTGGTTGTGCTCTGTCTCTCGGGGGATCGGTAAATCCATCTCCTCCTGGTGGCTTCCGAGCACACGGAACCACCACAGTCCCAATCTGAGCCTTCATTTTGTGCCTAAAAGAGGTGGGATGAGCCAGGACAAGGCAGTCTTGGTAATTCCCTCCCTTCAGAGGGGTGCCTGAGCTGCTTTGGGGTTCTCTCTTTTTTTTTGGTGTCCTTCAAACTGTGATAACTTCACCAAGGTGAGACTCTTTCCCACCATGACCTTTCACTCTTCCAGCACAGGTGAATTCCTGAGCCCTTCCAGGGAGCTGTTAAATTCCTTTGGAAGTTTAGAGAGCAAGATTGTTACCAAAGCCACCACCCTGACCAGACAGGCTTGACATGGCTGGTGCTGGGTTTTATAAGAGCAAGAAAAACACAGTTTGAGGAAGAGGTTACCAATTTTAAATGAATAACAACATCATTTGCTGACCAAATAAGAGGCTGAAGAATTGTGGGTAGGCAAATGATTACTTCTTACATCAAAGTCTGGACTTAAAAGTCTTAAAATATTTTAAAGACCACTTCAGTATCTTGCTAATTAAACAAGCCTGACCTTTTGTGAAATGCCACAGGCACTGATGTGCATATGGAATTTACCCAGGCTATCAGAAGTTTAACATGTGCTGGCTTGGTGAATAATGTCACAATACAAAATGAAGTGAGATTTTTCCTCCAGAGGTGTACTCCAGGCTTTAAAGGAAAACCTGTTCCGTGGATAATTGTTGAGGGAGAAGTTTCCTTCAGGGTAGTGTGAGCATCGGGAGTTAACCTCAGTCTGGCTGTTCAGACTTTTAGCTGATTATAATTTAATATCAATAGACAAAAATGAGACACTTTTTGAGATGCTGACATGAGTCAAAGGGTGCAAAAATCCCTATTGTTTCTCCAAGTAATGGCTTAAGGAATATTCCCAGCTGGATTCTAACCTGAAGTGCAGGTTCAGTCACAGGAAGTTTTCTGCTTTAAAACAGAAAGTTTTTGAGTTTTCTGCTCAAATAGGGGGGGGGTTGTAGTTTGAGGGATGTCTTCAGTTATTTTTCAGTCTTGTGTTATTTTTTTATTCTAATGTAAGATATTTAGAGGTGCGGTACAAGTGCTTTAAGTCTCCCTTACCACCTTCTTGCTTCATTTTGAAAACTCTTTACAGGATTTGGAAGATTTCTGTTTATTGTCACAGCAGAGGAGGTTTTAGGTCTGTCACTTGCTTTGCCATCATTTGTGAATTGAAGCCATGTAAATTTTATTCCCTACTAAAGAAAATGTCTAAAAAGAGATGTTTAAGGTGATCCTGAAATGTTGGAGATGTGCTGGGAAAAAACCCAGAAAACATTGTGGGAGTTTCATTGCTCTGCCAGTGGATTTTCACAGGTGTGGGTTGTGTTCCTGCACAGACCCAGCTGCAGGCTGAACCCCAGGGACAGAACAGAATTTAACAGAGGCTTTGTGAACTTTGGAGTGACTGTGCGAAGCAATGAGAAGCTCTTATACTCTTTTGTTTTTAAAGAGGGAAGAATCATTCCCTTTCCAGAGTTTTTGCAAAATGACTTTTGCTTCTTCAGCACAGTATGGGTTTAATTGTTATCCTCAGAACCAGAGTGGCAAGATTAGGAAACCTGAGAGAGAAATGGTGAGGAGGATAAAGGCATCTTCAAAATTGGACCTGATCTTACAAGACACGAGCTTAGTTCAGCATTCTGCAAAGTCCTTTCGACTTTAAATCACTGTGAGCAAAATAAAGCATGTTTATGGGGCTGAGCAGGGCACAGGGCTTTGATTTATTCCTGCCAAAAAGTAATTGAGATTAAAACACTCTCCTTATGTGTTCAGTATTTTTTTTATTGGACATCTTAAGCAAAATTACAGCACTGCTGAGCTCTGCCTAGAGGAGCTTGGTGGATTAATGGTTTGAATCCCAGGTTACAGCTCTCACGCCAGGTTCAACCTTGAGGTGGATTTTAGTTTGCTGAGAGAAACAGATGATTTGGCTTGGTGGAGTTTGCAGCTAATGCTGATCACTGGGATGGAATGGGCTGCACCTTTGCTGTGTGAATTGGGAAAAAGCCCTAAGTTGGCTCAGAAATGAGGATGAAAGCTCTCACTCAGGTGAGGGTTGTCAAAATCAGTGTGTGGCATTTATAAGGAATTGTCTCTGTCAGAGCTGCTTCCTGGGACCCAGGGGAGCCTACTGCACCCCCTGAATGTTCCTGACATGGGAGCAGCCTGGGGGGCTACACAAGTTTAAATTTTTCCTTCTTTCTGAGTGTCTCGAGGAGAAGAGAGCAGAGCGAGGAGGAATCCACAGTAATTTTGCCAAAATGATCCATTGCAGTAGAATTCGGAGTACAAGCTAGATTGAGCTTTTGAAAAGCAAGTTGATTTTTCAAATGTTTTGCTTGGCAAAGCAGGTTGGTCCCAGAAAAGGTATGTGCTCTTTCCTCTCTTTGCCACAGTGGCCAGAGGAAATGCTGGAGTGTCCGTGTGGGATCCTGTCCGCAGGGTTATTCTGCCAGCAGGGCTGGATTTTTATTCCATAGGCAGGAAACCCCGTGAGGGTTGACAATCAGCCTCTTCAGTTTGTCAGCATTTCTGTAAGAGTCGTAGAGCTTATGAGCTTTTGGCTGCCCTGAAAGCGCTGGAAGCCTCAGAGCATCCTCACAGCCGAGCACCAGTTTCCCTCTGCCGCAGTGTAAATCTCACCTGGCTCCACAGGAGTGGGTTTAAACTGAGCAAAGGACAAGTGGGATTTTTCAGGAGGAGGAGAGTTTTTGAATGTCAGGCACTCCAGACAGGACAGGCCAGACCAGACCAGAGCTGCGGACAGGATTAATGTGCTGTATGATACATGAGATATAAAATGATCCTCTGGACTCAATGTCATGTCAGGCACCTGAGAATTCAGGCTGCCCCAGCAGTTCTCGGTGCTGATGTGTTTGCAGTGTACCCGCTTTGATTGCTTGTAAGGACTGAACTTTGACTACTGTATGGCATGCAACGTGTAATATTTCTTTCCTTTCCCAACTGCTTTCTATTACATGCCCAGGGCTTAGACCGCTCCAATTCCTGGGTAAACACTGGTGGTCCAAAAGCAGCCCCATGGGGATCCAACCCCAGCCCAAGTGCAGAGTCAACACAGGTGGTGTCTTCGGTAGAGGTTTTTCTGCCTTTGTTTTCCCTGATGTTTCCCTGTAGAATATCTTCCTTTCAGTGCATATTCCAGTTTTGGTGGTTTGTTGTTGGTTTTTTTGTTTTTGTTTCTTTATAATTATTTATTTGAAAACTTTTCAGTTTGATTTTATAAATTATCATTTCCTCCCCCACCACACTGCATGAAAAACCTGCGATCGTGTGAATGTGTTCCCTCCTTTCATTTCAGTGGTTGCTGGTCTGTGAAATGTAAATGCTGTGACTGCTTTTGTTTTCTTTTTTTCCTCTCTCTTACACTAGTTTCAGCTTCAAGTGGAGCACATTTCTAAGTGGGAACATTAATCACAGCTTCATAGTTTTGTCCATGTTAGCCATTCCTTTCGATGTCGTGAACCATTTTGCCATTTTCATCAAGCTTTTAGTAGTCATCGTCCAGTAATCCTTCATGACTTGTTTGAGTGGAATATTGTCAACCCAATTTGATTGCCACATGTGAAATTCTCTCTTAAAACATGTCAATTTGAGTGCTGGAGGCAGTCATTTGCCAGGGCCAGTTGTGTTGTTCTGTGTTGCAAAGTATGAAAACTTTACAGCAGCTTCAGTCAGAACGAGTTTATTTAGCCCCTGTTGCCTGCTGCTCTGCACTGCATGGTTGCCTTGAACGTACCTCTCAACTGCTCCTCCTTCCCAGTTTATCAGCCTTCCAAAAATATTTAGTCCAAGTTCACTTCGTCTCATGGCAAATTATTTCCATCAGAAGCAGAACTTGAGTGATTTTCTCCTTGCCCGTGGCAGCAGCAGCGTGGCTGTGGGTACATCCGCCCGCGCTTGGCCTCTGGTAGATTGAGAGGTATGGGCTGAAATTCCAACTATTACCTGTGCATGTTGATAAAATGCAACGATGAAAAAGTTTCATGCTTTGCAGCATTGTCTTTGTGCACCAGAACATGGAGTTCTTTAAATAACCTGTATGTCTTAAAACCAATCAAAATCGCTGTCGTTTTGTTTAGACCCAATCTGTAAATGGCTAAGAGTTTGAGAATGCTTAAAAAGCTGTAAAAACCTACAGTCAGAAGAGTATTTTTGTAAACGTTCGTTGTCCTTGAGCTGCAAAACCCATCCACGGCAAACTTTAATGTCCTGTCATCATTCATTCATCTCCACTCCGTAGGCTACGGATCGAAGTTGTAATCGTATGTCTTCGCACACTGAGACGTCAAGTTTCTTACAAACATTAACAGGACGATTACCAACCAAAAAGGTAGATTTCAGTGGAGACAATTGATATTGTGGGGCAGGGAGGTCAAGTCATTCTGAAAACATGATGCAATTTATTCTTTTATTTATAGCCTGATTTTTTTTTTTTTCTCCCCCCCGAGGTCATTAGGAACTGCTGGTGCTTAACACCTCTGAATATCCAGGCTGCAGGGAATGTGAAGTATTTGGAGTTGAATTGGGAAGAATTAAATGATCAGGAGTAGCTTGTCTGATTTAATGGCCGTAGCGTTTGGGGCCAGTTTATTGCTGGCTTTCGAAAAATGTGAATAGCACTGTCTAGACATGTAAATGATACATTTTGCGTGCAAAATGAAAATGTGTTGGATGGCTCAGTGTGCTGAGCTCACTTATCCCGGTGTTAATCCAAAGAGACTCCAGAAAGGGAATGGGAGTCACCTTGAAAGTGAACTCCTTTAGAGGAGAGGAGATCCTCCTGAGCAATGTCAGAAATGCAAAATGCCTGAGTTTTTGTGTAATGAAGATGTGGCCACGGCCACTGTCAGTCTGTGGGTTGGTCGTCCCGAGAAAAGAAATCCAAGAGCTGTTTGAGCCCCATGTTTCTTTCTTACTGTTTTAAGTCCTTTCTCACAGTAAATACACATCTTTGTACAAATCACTTTATATGTCCACTTTTTACTCCTTTTTCTTGCGAAAATCAGACCAGGCAGAAAGGTAGACTTTTTAAACTAAACTAATTTGAGCACCAAACTTCTTTTTAAATTATTATTTCTTGGGGGCGGGCGGAAAATTCTTTTGACACTTGAGATTCAATCCTGGAGCGAGATGCTGTGAAACGTTTCTCACATCACATGTCATGACCTCATCCCTCATTGTTAGCTGGGGATTTCTTTATGGGATGCCACCACTGCTGTCATGTCCTCAGTTATTTAGTTTGCTTAACTCATTGTTTGCCATACTTGCCATGGACCGTGCTGACATTTCTCATGGGGGCTGTGTTGGGAGCTGCTCTGGAGGCTCGGGCTGACTCTGGCTTTGACTCTGTGTAGCTTTTCCACGAGGAGCTGGCCCTGCAGTGGGTTGTGTGCAGCGGGAGCGTGCGGGAGGCGGCCCTGCAGCAGGCCTGGTTCTTCTTCGAGCTGATGGTGAGCAAACCCCACGCACCTCCCTGATGTCTCCCAGCCCCTGCTTTCAGACAGAAACAGCAACAACTGCAAGTGGCTGTGCTGTAATTTATAT
The DNA here is from genome assembly GCA_013400235.1 of Oriolus oriolus. Lineage (NCBI taxonomy): Eukaryota > Metazoa > Chordata > Aves > Passeriformes > Corvidae > Oriolus > Oriolus oriolus. The sequence continues at coordinate 837,975 of VXBT01012507.1, forward strand.
CCCCGTAGGTGAAGAGCATGGTGCATCATCTGTATTTCGCTGACAAACTGGATGCGCCGAGGAAGAATCGTTTCCCGGAGCGCTTCATGGATGACGTGACTGCGCTGGTCAGCACAATCGCCGGTGATATAGTCTCCCGCTTCCAGAAGGTGATGGCAAAACAATTACCCTGAGCCCAGCTCAGGCACCAGCCCTCCTGCCTCTTGTTTGTTTGAAAACACACAGGGTTCTTCATCGGCTTTCTGGTTTTCTCTTCCTTCTCTCCAGGACACGGAAATGGTCGAGCGGCTCAACACCAGTCTCGCGTTTTTCCTCAATGATCTCTTGTCCATCATGGACAGAGGATTTGTTTTTGCTCTTATTAAGACCTGCTACAAACAGGTGAATGCAGATAAACATTGTGGCTTAACTGAACCATGGCAGAGCCTGTTACTGTTAAATTGCTCTGGACAGACAGTAAAATATGGACACAGAATTTCCCTGTTCAGGTCTTCTTAGAGCAGGGCATCCTCAGAGGTGATTTAGGGTTTACGCCTCTCTGATTACACTCTTAACTGTGAATTAGGAGTCACTCCCTGGAGTGAATGGACATGCAGCAGGAAGAGAGAATTATTCCCTCTGCTCACCACGTTCAGAGTAATTGAATCAAAAATTAGTGGGAGGTTCTGTGAGGAAGCTCAGACTGTCGTGGTCTCTCAAGGACATGGTGACCCTGAATGATCAGATTGATCACTGTGCTCCTCTTCCATCCTTTGGGGGATGCAGGGTGTTCTCCCCCATAAGGAGGGCTCCTCGTTTGCAGTGTGACAGGGAAATCACCCTGAACCACTTTTGTCTGACTACAAACATCCATTCTGACACTGTGTACAGAGGAGATAACGAGGGATCAGTGAGCCTAAGCTTGGATTCATTTTCCCTGCAGAGTCTAAAACGTTCTCTATAAGGGGCAAAAGAACAGCAGGAGCATTTAAGATTTTAAACACCTGCTGTATATTATATCCATTATGTGCCATTGATTATATTTTTTATATCTAAAAGATACTATATAAAACCCCACCTGCATCTTGGGGCTGTTAATGCATCACACTGTGGTCCTCACAGCTCCCTGCTGAAATCAATAGGATGTGAGAATTACAGAATCAAAGAATGGCTTGGGTTGGAAAGGACCTTAAAAATCGTCTTGTTCCAACCCCCCAGTATGTGAAGTCCTCAGTTCTTCATTTGGTTATTTAAATATGACTGGTTTATAGATCTTGTATTGAGAGATAAGTCTGGGATGTGTGTGGCTCCTGCACCCCAGGAATTTAATCTCTGGCACAAAGAAGAGATGTGCACACGGGTGTGACCATTTGATGATACCAAGTTCTCCAGTTCTTGCTTTGGGAGTGATTTTGGGGAGCAGTGGTGGGACGGGGGGGCTCACCCTGCAGTTGCACTGTCTTTTGGTGCTGACTGCAGTGCTATGGGCTGGACTTTGCAGGTGTCTTCAAAGCTGTATTCCTTAACAAATCCAAGCAACCTGGCGTCTCTGAGGCTGGACTTCCTGCGCATCATTTGCAGCCACGAGCACTATGTCACCTTGAACTTACCCTGCAGCTTGCTCACGCCACCTGCATCTCCATCACCATCTGTGTCTTCTGCCACTTCCCAGGTACTGAGAAGGATCCTGTGACCAGGATCCTTTGGGAAATATGAGTTGAGCTCGGTGCTGAGAATTAAATCTTATGAGGCAGTTGTATCACTGTACCTTCAGACCCTGTTCCTAATAGTTTTGGAAGTGTTTAGTTAGAAATCAGCTTTTCCTGCCACAGAGGTTCTGATTTCTTTGGATCTTTTATTATTGAAAAAAGAGTGCCCATATCCCTCTCCTAGTAGTGACCACACGCTGTCCTTAGGGACCTGGTCCCCTCTTGTATTGGACAAACACAAATGAGCCATAAAAGAAAACATTTCATCCAGTGTTACCCTTTTCTGGCAACACAAGGGACTTCTGAGCTCACTGCAGCTTAGTCCTGGCCTGCTCAGAAGGAGTAATTTGAATTAGTGTGTCATTAATTAGTTGCAAAATCACGTAAACTAAATCAAATTAAAACCTTCTTCAGCCTGAATAAGAGCATTCTTGAGTTACAGGTTTAACTAATCCACTTCTAAAGGTTATTGGGTTTAACTTTCCTAACGGGGAAGGCAATAACAACAAACAGAATTAATGGAAGAGTTACTGAGCTGGGGTGGAATTTAAGTGTAGATGTGCCTAGATCCAAACAAAAAAGGGAAAAGGTGTGAGGTTGTCTTTAATTCTTAAAACTGCTTCTAATGTATTTCCTAAGCTTTGGCTCAGTTCATGATGCAGCTTCTGAAATTTGATTTTTTCAGAGTTCTGGGTTCTCCACAAGTGTCCAAGACCAGAAGATTGCAAACATGTTTGAGTTGTCTGTGCCTTTCCGCCAGCAGCATTACCTGGCCGGGCTGGTGCTCACAGAACTGGCTGTCATTCTAGATCCTGATGCAGAAGGGTAAATCCTTACAAAGTTTTGTTTTTCAAGAGTTTTATGTAATTCCAAGCAAATGGTGGATGCAAAGGAAGTCATGCCATGGCCAGAAGTTATATAAATTTGTAAGCTATGATAAGAAAAGAGCTCTCTATGAATCTTCTTCCTTCTTGCCCCTTGTGTTTCTTCCTCATCCCAGACTCTGTAAACCTGATTTCAGTCACATTTTTCCAGCTGAGGAGGAGGAAGGAGGTTCCTGCTGGAGCCCCCAGGTGCCACAGGGGCACTGCTGGAGCCCTGAAAGGAAAATAGCTGTTCTCAATTGTACCCAGAAAATAATTTCCAACATTTAGGAAGCCTCTCTTGCTGGTAGTTTTAAATGTTACAATATATTTTCCCTGTGGTTCTCCCTCCTCTTTTTAACTGTAAATTATGCATTGATGAGGCCCCTGTGGGTTACATAAATAGACAAATAGAGTCAAGCATGCAGAGTTTGTCAGTGACTTGTCTGGCTTATGCAGCAAATAATTTTCTGCTGTAGTCCTGACATCCAGCCTGTTCCTTGTGTTATTTAGGACTGTTTTCTGCCTTGCCTCTTTAAAATGGGTTGCAATGGGTTCCCTCACAGGCATTTTTCTCAAGGTGGACTCAGAAATATCAGCCAAGTCGACAAATGCTGATGATTCATGGTTAATTCTGCCCCTTTGCCAAGAGGTCTCCAGAGTTAAACATTCATTCTGTTTCCTCTTGGAGAAGAAAGTGATGCCATAAACTGGAATATTTTCCTCTATATATACATAACACACTGCAGTCCCATTTGTTTGGCCTGAAATGGAAAAAGCAGCAAATCTTTACCCATATGTGCTGTCTGCAGAAATCCTTTTTGTGCCAGAGGAGCATCCTGCTTGCTGGTTAGAAATCAGGCCCTGTCTCTGACTGTGTCTGTCCTTGTTCTTCACAAACTTTCTGTTCTCTACCTGCTTGCCAAGCCCTTTAAGTCTGGCCCAGGATGGTAATCTCTGCACAAAGGAGCTTGCTGGTGTCCACTGGGGAGACAACTCCTCCCTCAAACCTTGTCTAGCCAGAAAAAGCCCCCTGATACCAGTTCAGCTCTGGAGATGAATGCATTTTGATCAAAGCTCCTGAATGTGGGGGCAGATGTATACTTGTAAAACATTGATTTTTTAAAATTCTTTTCCAGAATAACTTGTAGTTTCAGGTTTGTTGACTTCTCAAGCTTAAACCTTCTGTATTTGCCCTGGTAGATCTGTCAGATAAAGTAATTCAAGTGTGTTCAGATTGGCTCTTCCCTTGCTGTGAAGACTTTTAACAGTCACGCAGTATCACCAGCAGAGAGTTCAGACTTGCCTTCCATAAAATATTGTGGCCACCACTGAAGAAAGCTCAGAATTGTTCCCAGTTCATTATCCTGTAGCAGGAGTGGAGAGGGATGTTCATCCCGTGGCTTATTGTGTTAGAGACCTGCTTTAGGCCTTGGTAGGTGATCCAGAGCCTTAAATGTGTTCTGTCCTTGCTCTTTTTGCTCCATTAACAAGGTATGTTTAATTTTAGCTCATTTTATAGAAGCTCTTTGGATTGAGTTGGGCAGAAAGGGCATCAGTTCCCTGGTGCCTAGAGGTGTGTGATGGGTACATCCCTCAGTGTGCCAGGGCACAGTGCAGCCCTGCAGAGCCCCTGCAGCCTGGCAAACAGGACAAACAAAGTGTGCAGGGGAAGGGATCCAGCTGAACGTGGCAGTCCAAGCAGCTGGACCCTGCACAGCTGTCTCTGCAAACACCGCAGGGGTGCTTTGGCCATCACACTCAGCACCCACGCTGCCCATCTTGGCTGATGGTGCAGGCCAGAAGTGAGAAAATCAGAATTCAGCCCTCAGAGTTCAGTGCCAGAGTCAGTTTTTCAGAAGTGTGGGTGGGTGTTGACAGAAATGCAGGCCAGGGCTGAGATAACGGAGGGGTAGAGATCGATTCGCTGCCTTATCAGGCGGGAAGAGCAGGGGGCTGCATTTCCTCCTCTCCGCTGTGGATCGATCCACCACAGTGCCCAGTCAGCTCTGGAAAAGTGACAGAGAAATCCATGGATCCCTAGGCTGGAATTACGCACCGTTGCTTGGATGTTTTCCCTAGCTGCGGTTTTATGGCCTGCGGGATAGTTTCCCTTGAATTTTTAAAAACATGATTTAGGTGCCACTCCTTCAAAATAACACAAAGGCTTTTCTTTATCCTTAATCTGAAGGAACCAGTCACTTAAATAAGCGTTTCCTTCCCAGTTGTTAAGGCTCTTGCTAATTACACAAACAAGCGATTGTAGGATCTCATTATGGCTTGATTAAAAGCCACAGGGAGGACGTGCAGCTCCGACAGCTGATGTCCTCCCAAGCTGTACTGCTGCCTTTTAGTCACTTCAAACCCCCCAAAATCCCATCAAAGCCTCTTTTTTTAACCAGAACTCACCTCTACTTTTCAGGTAAAGTGGATACTGCCTGAAATTCAGCACTTGTTTTAATACCTCAGGTCTGAACATTGCAGCTTATGTTTTGCTACTGCCTAATGTCTGAGCTTCCTTGGCTGCTTCATGCATGGGGTAAAGTGTCTTCTTGGCTGGTTTGCCTACAGAAGCAAATAGCTGCAGAGAGAACCTGCTGTTTGCTCTGGGAGAGTTTTGCCTCTGCGTGGTGGCTGAGGGGATTGAAAGGAGCGGAGTCCTGGAGCGATTCCGGGGAGTTTTTGTGTTTTCAAGGAGGGTCACACGTGGTGCCCTATAGAAGGGCTCTGCATCTGAATAATGAGAGAGTTCATTTGGGCTATTTTTCCTTCTATCCCTTCATGTCTTTGCCAGTTTTTATTCAGAATTGTGGATCTGTAGTCTCCTGTTTTGGTGCAGTAATTGCATGGGGTAGGGCGGGCAGCTGAAGCAGAAACTTCCTGATCATTTGATTAAAGCAATGTTCTGGCTTAGGAGCGTTTGTCTCTCTGTAAATGGTGTTAAATAGAAACAAAAAAACAATGCAATGAGTAGTTTTACTAAACCCACTGTCCTCTCAAGTTTCTCTCCCTGTTTTCCATATTCCCCAAGTTTTTCTAACAGTTTTTAGTAGACTCGATGCTTCAGCATAGCAGCAGCTGGGACTTTAGGGGTTTTTAATGGAAAATACGAGAGTGTCCACGTTATATTGGGTGTGCATTCCACGAGATATTTCTGCCCATTTTACAAGGCACAGTGAAAAACCAGCCATCTGTAAAATCCATGGGAGATCAAAAAAACACATGCAGTGGCAGTTTGCGTGAAGTTAAAAATAAAAAATGGGATTTTTTTTTTTTTTTCCTTTTTGAAGCCCTTTAGTTACAACAGAGAGTTTGCTTTGAAGATATTTAACTAATGTGCGTGACCCAACTGTCTTTTAACAGTTTATTTGGATTGCATAAGAAGGTCATCAACATGGTACACAACCTGCTGTCCAGCCACGACTCGGACCCGCGGTACGCTGACCCCCAGGTAAAGGCCCGGGTGGCAATGCTGTATCTACCTCTGATTGGCGTGATCATGGAAACTGTGCCTCAGCTCTATGACTTCACAGGTATTTGATATTCTCTGCCTTGGCTATCTGCTCATCTGCTCACCAGACTTGGGTGTTTGGGTTCTAAAACTGAGTTATGAATGCCTTTGCTGTCGGATGAGGTTGTTTCTGAATTGTGACTTTGGCATTTTTTCATATTTGTTTTTGCTTGCAAAATTTTGCCTGCTAACACTCAGAAGTTGCATTTGCCCACTTGTTGGCATGGAATAAGAAACAGCAGTGCATTTTAGTTTACATCCCACTGGCTGCTGCAGATGCAGAGCCAGCTTCCCTCGGTATCTCCGACCAGCTTAGAAAGTCACCCCTCACACTGGGCCAGAGTTCCCAGTTACACAGGATAAGGAGAGTTCCTCTCCTTCCTACTAACACGTGCTCCATCAGCAGTTCATCTTCAGGGGTGCTTTGCAAAGTGTCCCAAAGAGCAGCAGAGGTTATTTCAAATCAAGGCAGGGAGCCAGTCGAGAATAATTTGGAATTTAGAGTTGTCCTCTGCATCCTTCGAGTTTAATGACACGATGAAGCTGCAAGAAAGGATTTGGAGTATTCAAAGGGACGAAAGGTCTGTTGTTAGAAGGGTTTTAGGTACTGAGGTTGTGTAGGTTGCATTTGGCAATTGCTTTCTTTGCTTTCATGCCCTCACATCGTTGTCCTGTTCTTTGTAGGACCCCTGGAGTGGGATAATTTTCAGTTTGCATTCCCAGTTCAGTGAGACCAGAACTGTGGAGGGAGTCTGGGGGGTGAAGCCTTGGATCTGGGGCTTGACTAAACTCCTGTATTTCTCTGCAGAGAGTCACAACCAGCGGGGGAGGCCAAGCTGTGTCGCCGTGGACGATTACGAGAGCGAGGGTGGCAGCATGATCAGCCAGACAGTGGCCATGGCCATTGCAGGGACATCTGTCCCCCAGCTCACCAGGCCCAGCAGTTTTCTACTCCCCTCCTCGGTACCAATCCATCCCTCTCCATTTCCTGACTTTCAGTCTGTGTTAGCAGCAAATATTCAGCAGGTTCTGTGGGGACCCACCTTGTTTTGCAGCTGGGTGTTGCAGAGGGGAAGGGACAAGGGGGACAAAACGCTGTTTGCATGTTGCTGTGTGCCTCAGAGAGGCACAAGAAAATGCCAAGGAGGGATAAAAATCAGCAAACCTCAGAGAATTCTCTTCCCTGATAAAGATTCTCCTGTTCTGAAACAATCTTATAAAAGCTCTGTGAAGTGCAATAGTCACTATGAGCTTTAAGCCCTAAGCACAAATTCTACCCCAGCTAAAACTTCCCAGCTGAAGACACAGAGGGGCCATTTTCCCTGTTCTCTGCACAGAGAGGGAATCCTGATTCTGGTTGCAGGCAGACCCTTCCATTTCTGCCTTCTCTTGCCTTTACTCTGGGATTACCATTTTGCTGGGATTTAGGTGCACTCTCAGTGGGACACTGACAGATGCGTGAGGTAATGAGTGGAGCCCCTCTGCTTAACTCCTAAGCTGCTGGAGATTTTTAAAGGCATCTCAAGGGAAGAAACTCATGCACTGTGGTGATGGGAATGTGTGGGTGTGAAGCACTCTGTCCTGACCTGTGTTTCAGAGTGGCAGGCAGCACTCCACCTTCTCAACAGAGTCCAGCCGCAGCCTCCTCATCTGCCTGCTCTGGGTGCTGAAGAATGCGGATGAGAGCGTCCTGCAGAAGTGGTTCACAGACCTGTCCGTGCTGCAGCTCAACCGCCTGCTGGACCTGCTCTATCTCTGCGTGTCCTGCTTTGAGTACAAGGTACTGCCAAGCTGAAACCTCCTGCAGTCCCTCCTGGGCCCTGCCGAGGACCTTTACGCTCCCATCCTTTACACGACTGCAGAAAGGCATTTCCTGCTCTCTCCCAAGTATTTCCTGTATTCACAATCCCAAGGCCAGGCTTTTCCTGTGTTTGCTTCTCAGCCATGTGAGTGTCTCTGCCTTGTTCCAATTCTCAAGCAGTTTGTGCTGCTCGCCCCTCGCCTGGGAACTGCTGCAGTGTCACTTTGAAAAGAGAGTTTTCTGTATCAATGCTGGAATCTGAGTGATTGATCTACCCACCAGCTTAATCAGTATTCCTTTCTTGCTGCATGTCTTTCGACATTTTGAGTTGTTAACTCTTAGCAAATACCCCAAATTGAATGAATCTTCCCTCATGGTCTGGTTTGGAACTTGCAGGGCAAGAAAGTGTTTGAAAGAATGAACAGCCTGACGTTTAAGAAGTCGAAAGACATGAGAGCCAAACTTGAAGAAGCAATTTTGGGCAGCATAGGGGCAAGACAGGAAATGGTCCGAAGAAGTAGAGGACAGCTGGGTAAGTAAGGAGTCCTCTGTGCCACCCCTTTTTTTTCCAAAAGCTGCTCCTGCCATCCCCAACAATTATTTGCACCCATCTGTGGTGTGGGATACGGACAGAGAGGCCCCTAGGAAAGCTGTGTGCAGTTTGCAGCATCCTTCACTAGGTCTGCTAAATCTCTACACTTCTAAACTGCAGACAGTTTATTTGTTACTTGATTGCCTTTTTAAGTGAGATCACATCTCATTTATGGCATATTCTTGCCTTAATTTTTTCCAGTGTAGCATCTTCTAGAGTGTCCTGTTCAAGGATCAGAGAGGAAAACAAACTGCCTGATCTTGCTTTGGTAGCTCTGAAAATGCCTGGATGTTTCTGTGACTTAAGGAGGTGTGAAATAACTGTAGTTGGGCTAACAGGCATCTTCTGATTATTTTAAACCCAGTAATTTTTATGAACACTCAAATTCAAAGGGTGGCCCAGGGGTTAGGACACAAATCAGAACTGTGGTTTTGTCTCCTGCTCTGCCACACTTGAGCCTGTCATTGTGGGCTAAGGTGGATAAGTAGTTTGGAGCCATAATTAAGGAATCACTTCAGAGAGATGGGAACCTTTATTTTTTTCTTGATGTGGCCAGATTGTCTTTATTGCTTAGAATTCCCCCTCCCTCCCAGCAATGAGAATGAAAGATTGTGAGATGGGAAGGGGGCCTTGGCACCACCCTGAGAACATTCCTGGGTGACACCTGGGGACAGCAGTGTTGCAATGCTGAGGATTGGCACACTCAGGCTCCTCGTGCACTCCAAGGAAGGGACTCCTCTTACCAGGGAGTGTCTTGGCTGCCTCTCTGTGTCTCATGCCACTCAGCAGTGACAGAATTAGGGCCATGCAAACATCCTGGGTGAGTGCCACAGCCTCAGGCTCTAGAAAGTCATCTTTGCTGCCACCTGCCACTTGTGAGCAGACCTGGAGCTGCTGCTCGTGCAGCAGAGACGAGCATCAGCTGACTGCTGTTGTTTTGCTGTTACCCTGCAGAGAGGAGCCCTTCTGGGAGCGCCTTTGGAAGTCAGGAGAATCTGAGATGGAGAAAGGATATGACTCACTGGCGGCAGAACACAGAGAAGCTTGACAAGTAACTCTGCCTTATCCTTCTGCTCTACCCGTGTGCCAGGGTCTGTGAGAGCAGGGCCCCCCTCCCCACGGAAGGTCACTGCCAGCAGCCACTCAGCCCTTGTGCCGCTGGGTTGGACGGGGCTGGCGTTGTAAAAAAAAAAAGCAAACAGCTTTTACTCCAACACTGCCCTCCCAGCTCTTTGCCTTTCCGCTGTCCCTTGCTTCCTTAGACTTTCAAATGAGATTTAAAGAGATTTATACAATCCATTCCTTTCTTAAAACCCTGCCCTAAGCTGTAATTTAGAGGGAAGATCCATTAACAGTTTCCACAGATAGCATATATATCTCATGTCAGATAGCATAAATATCTCATGTCATATTTCCTTTATTCCATAAGAGCATTCTGGAGTTCACAAAGCTCGCTTTCCTTTCCTGTCCTAATCCATCACTTTGATTGTTTTTCCACATGTGCTGTGCTTTTAGAAGCCACAAACCAGCCAGGTACTGTAGCATTGGTGTGCAGTTCTTATAAATTGCCATTTTGTACATCTGCAGACTCAATCATCACAGCGTTGTTTGTGATGCTTGGCAGAACTTCTCAGTGTGCGTGTGCAACTGACTGGAATGAGCTCTTTTGGCTTATTACACCCATTTCCTTGAAAATTCCCTCTCTTGGTGGGGTTTAATCCAGAGGGCTCAGGAGTTGTGTTTGAGCTTTGCTGTGCACGTTTTCTGTCTCCTCAAATTGCAACCTGCAGCCTCCATCCTCCCAGCAAAAGAATTGTTCCCTATCCTAGGAAAGCAATCGCAGCCCAAGTGAAGCTCTGAAGAAACTGAGGAATGGGGTCCTCAGAGCCCAGATGGAGATCAGGCCAAATTTTACCCTTGCAGACATTGACTCTCCCTGGAGTAGAAAGCAATTCTTCACAGCTTTTAATTGCTTTGTCCCACACCAAAATGTAATTTCTCCTTATGACAAGTAGTGGCTTTTTGTCCAAGGCTCCAGGCCTGCTGAGTCACTGGGAAAGCCAAATGACCAGGGTGTTTCATCCTGCTGGTGAAATGATGTAGATATAAATTCCGGAGTCACACCAGATTGAAATTTGGCCTGGAGAACTCATCAGTTCACTGCTGGCGCTGGGTCTGAGCCCTCTCCTTCCCTGAAGGACCTCATGGACACATTTAACAGCTGTGGAATCCCTTGATGGTCAAAGGATGGTTTCTCACCTCGCAAAATGAGCTGCTTCCTAACCCCTGCTTGCTATGACTGGGCCTGCTGTGTCCTGTGTGTGTAGGTAGAGCCTGGCCCTTTGAAACCCCATAAACAAGACTTTTCACCCCAAGAACTGTGCACAGCTTGCAGCTGCTGTCATTTTATGCAGATGGAATTATTTTATGTGGGGCCAGGTCCCAAAACTTCCTATCCTGGAGATGTTTGGAGGGGTGTGACCCAGCTCCCAGAGGACGTGAAGTGTGGCAGGGAAGGGCTGCTGCAATACAGCTCCAAGAGCCAAATAGCTCCTCTCTCTTTCTGTGTATTTTTGTGGGATTTTGGTCACCCTCCTGCTGGGATTTGGCCTGGCACGAGTCTGTCAGAGATGTGGCAGGGCAGGCCAGGGTTGGGCTCTTCAGTACAGCGCTGGATCTCTGCCCAGTGCAGCTGGTGCCCCTGGAACGGGCTGGCTGCTGCTGAATTCCTGGAGCCACACGTGTGAGTGGGTGTCTGGGCTTTGCAAAGCTTTCCAGGAATGCCACTGCCTGGCATGGAACAGCAAAACCGAGACCTCCTCCTTGGAGAGGAAGTTGTGCTTCAAGGATTAAATGCAGTGAAGCTTGGAGAGATAAGATTGCACCCTGGCGGGCTGCACTGGGCTGCTCCCAGCGTGAGTGCAGGTTCCCAGCTCGTGTAGCACCACCGTGTGTCCACAGCCTGCAGCATAAAGCCACGTGTCCTGTTCCTGGTTGTGCTGTCGCATGCCTAACGACGCTGCTGAGCCACTTTGGAGTGAGACTTGGGGTCTAAACTGTTGTTGTGTTCCTGGGAGAGTAATGAAGTGTCAGAGAGAGCAGTGTGAGCTCTCCTAGCATGATGAACGTGAAGCCTCTGTAAGCCTGTACTTGTGAAAAACTGAGTTTTCCCTCCTGTCCTCTCAGTGGGCGCGTGGAAATCTCCTCGTAGTGTTGTCCAGTGATAAATATACAAACAGCAACTGCGAGTTTCCTGCTAGTGAGAGAACGTTTTTGACTGGAAAAATATGTAGGTCTGGTTCTTAATCAGGAAGTAATTTTACTGCTTTGTTTTCTCTGATTAGGTCAAGGGCAGAGATAGAACACGAGGCACTCATCGATGGGAATCTTGCAACAGAAGCCAACCTGATCATTTTGGATACGCTGGAGATAGTTGTACAGGTGAAGTTGATAAGGAAATGGAGACGTGATGGCATTACAGTCACCTGGCCAGGCAGCACTTTGTTAAACAAAACCTCCCTGCTGCTCCTCGCTGCCTGAGCACTGTGGGAACTGTTAAGCTGCAGCAGGAAGGGGATGATGCCTCTCCTAATCCCAGCCTGGGACAATCTGGTTTTACATTGCAATATCCTCCTTCAGCCTTGAAATTGAGAATTTGAAGGTTGTCCCCTCCTTGTAGTGTAAGAAATAGTTATTCAGTAATGAACTGTAAAAATCTCCAAATCTTGCTCTATCCCAAACCATTCCTTCAGTTCTTCCCAAGTCTGCCTCAAATCACTGGGTTCCACGTCAGCCTCTTGGGTCTGCGCTCACTTTGTCCCCTGATTTCTGTACAAATGGACCTGGGCATGGGCTGGGAGCAGGCAGGAGAGTGCTTCCCAAATCCACCTGTGAGCTGCAGAGAGACCCAGGAATCCCAAGGATTGTACTTTGTGCCTGAATAACCCAGCTAGAGCCCAGCTCTGGGCTTTCCCTCCAGCAGAACAATGTCCCCAAAGGTCAGAGCCCCACTGGGGACAGAGTCCCCATTCCTCCAGCTTTGCCCACGGGTCAGGTGTTCTTGACCTGGGGGTTGGCTCAGAACGGGGCTGTTTTGCAGGCCCAGCTAAGTGGGTGATTCCCCCATGCAAAGGGCATTTGGTCAGAGCTGTTTGCTCTCTCCCACACACACAACACACACAGGAGGTTCATTTTCCTCATGGGGTCTTGGTTTCCCTTTGCAGACCGTGTCCGTGACGGAGTCCAAGGAGAGCATCCTTGGCGGGGTGCTCAAGGTGCTGCTGCACAGCATGGCCTGCAACCAAAGTGCCCTTTACCTCCAGCACTGCTTTGCCACACAGAGAGCTTTGGTCTCAAAGGTAAATCCCCTGTGGGGGCTGAAATCCACCCTGAGGGAAGAAGGCTCTGTTTCTTCCTTTGTACGGGCTCCCTTCCCCAAGCTCTTATTATTTTGGGCAGTGTCAATTTTCAGGCCTGGCTTGGTTTTCATGGGCAGTACCTGCATTTCTGCATTTTGGGGTTGGCTACACCAAAAAGTGCAGCTCACACAGCCTGGGTGGGGTGTGGGTTCCTGCTGGCTGGCGCTGAGTGGGAAGAGGCACCTGCTCAGTGGAGAGCACAAGGCACAGGTGGGGTTTAAAGCTGGACAAATCTCACCTGAAATGGATTTGTTTCCCAGTTTCTCCAGGTGCTGGGAGAAGCTCTAAGTTTTAAGCTTGAGTTTTTAGGAGTGATGTAAATCAGTATGAGGGAGTAGACGTAGGAGCAAGTTGTGGGGGGAGGTAAAATGAGTTGCCTTCCCATGCTGCCAGTTTTGCCTTACTGTAAAGTGATTCACGTGAGCATCATTCCCCTCAAAACAAAGGGACTGGGCTCCCTCTCCTTCCAGTGTACCCTCACTGCTGCCTGTTTGTCCGAGTGCTCACTCCTGCCTGTCCAAGCACTGATTTCCTCCCGTGCTGTTTTCCAGTTCCCTGAGCTGCTGTTTGAGGAGGAGACGGAGCAATGTGCAGACCTGTGCCTGAGGCTCCTGAGGCACTGCAGCAGCAGCATCAGCACCATCAGGTCACACGCCAGTGCCTCCCTGTACCTCCTCATGAGGCAGAACTTCGAGATCGGGAACGTGAGTCCTGCTGCTCTTCATTGGGTTGTTGCAGGTGATGGGGTTGGGGGCTTTGGGTACCGTGCCCCACAGAACTGGGGGACAGCCTGGTCCTGGGCCCAGGGACTGTGAGGGGATTGAGAAAAGCAAAGATAACGGGATTCCAGTTTTTAGGCTTGACCAAACCAAAAGCAACTGTCTGGGACCAAGGCTGTTTCAAGAGAGCATCTTCCTGTTCAGGGTGTGTGAGAGGAGACCATGTGGAAGGAGACAATTGTAATATTTTTGCAGGAGAATCTTTTTCTGGAACTAAATAATCATCAGGTTATGAAGTTTGGCAGCAGCAGGTTTATTCTAATCACTGATCTGAGACAGCCTTTCTTGCAAAACTTGAGTTTTCTTTTCTCTGTCAGGCCAGGAGGAGGGTGCCATGGCCAAAGCGCTGATACTGCACTCTCTCCAGGCTGCTGAAATACCATAACAACATCTGTGTTGCAGAACTTTGCCAGAGTGAAGATGCAGGTGACCATGTCCCTCTCATCCCTGGTGGGGACATCCCAGAACTTCAATGAAGAATTTCTGCGACGTTCCCTCAAGACTATTTTGACATATGCTGAAGAAGATCTGGAACTTAGGGAGACAACATTTCCTGACCAGGTGAAAGACATAAACCACTAGACAAGTAATATGTAATTCATTAACAGGCTGTGCTTAAACCTCCATCTAGAACTGGAATTTGCCTGCATTCCTTGAAAGGGGTTTGTTTTTTGGTTTTTTTAAGTCATCTGATCACATAGAACTCAGGTCTTTGATTAGTTCTGACAAGATGAAAACACACAAAGATTCAGAGTGTGTTCCTCACATAACAATGTGTAGCTCAATTCCCATTGCCAGTTCTTTACAACAGCTCCTTTTTCACAGGTCCAGGATTTAGTGTTCAACCTCCATATGATCCTGTCAGACACAGTGAAAATGAAGGAGCACCAGGAAGATCCAGAAATGCTGATTGACCTGATGTACAGGTAGAGTTTGCACTGTAGGGACAGGAGATGTCAGTGCTCCACATGCTGCTTGAGCAAGGCTTGGTACCTCCTGCACTCCTGGAGGTCTTGTGTTGCTGTGAGCTTTGCTTATTTTTTATTAGCAATTATTTTACTTCGAACTTAATCCTGTTTTAAACTGCTTGCCATGATCCCATGTCACCTGAGAACAGCACAGCTACTTCCTGTCTGGATTTGGGCTCAGATGCTGCACATTTGGGCACTTACAGGACTCGATTTTGGAGCAGTTTTGAGTCTCACTGCTCACAGGCCCATGTGTGCCTGTCTGTTGTGTTTGAATGTGGTGTTGATAGGTTTTGTTTGGCATTTAGGCGGCTTACCTTGGATAAAAGTAATTTTCATTCCCCAGCCATCCCTGGCAATCTCATCCTGCTCCTGAGTAGAGAGAACTCTCCCTTCTTGCTTCAGGGAAAACTTGGGGATCTTCCAGCACCTGCTTCCCCAAAAGGCTTTTTGGTGGTACATGCCATGGTCTCCGTATGCAAAAGATATTCCAGAGCCATGTTGAGCTCCCAAGTGCCAAATTTCTGCACAAATGGTCCTGAAGGCTTCTTAGAAGTCAGCAGAGGTTTTGTTGCAGGGAGCCAGCCAGGTGTGTTCTGATTGTCCCACACCTTTGCATTGCCACCAGTCTCAGGTGAAACATGGGCTTTGGTCAACAGCTTCAGCATCACCCACTGCTCCCCCACCACTAACTGGCTCAAAAATCTGTAATTTAGGTGACTTCCCATCTGTAGAGCTTCTTGTCTCAGGAATTTCCAGACAGCACCAAGGTGGGGTTGGTGTTTAAGGAGAAGGGACCGAATGTGGTGTGACAAAACCGTGCTGAAGGGCTGTGCTGGTTCAGAAGGAAAGGGCGTGGAATCACAGAGGGTTTCTCTGTGGAATCTCAGAGGGTTTCTCTGTGGAATCTCAGAGGGTTTCTCTTCCTTTAGGATTGCCAAGGGCTACCAGAACTCCCCCGACCTGCGGCTGACGTGGCTGCAGAACATGGCAGGGAAACACTCCGAGAGGAGCAACCACGCCGAGTCCGCCCAGTGCCTGGTGCACTCTGCAGCCCTGGTGGCCGAGTACCTGAGCATGCTGGAGGACAGGAAATACCTCCCTGTGGGCTGTGTTACATTTCAGGTGGGGCTGATCCTCTCTAAGGGGTTTTTGGGGTTTGCTGCTGAGGTACAAAGTGTCTCAGTGTGCTGGGTGCTCTGTGCCTACATCCTCAAACTGTGCTCACTCTGTTGCGTGAATGCAGTGCTGCTTTGTGAGAATAGAAGTGTGTATTTTATATACGTGCTCTACAAAAATAGAAATATTTTATATATATACACTACAAAAATAGAAATATTTTATATATATACACTAAAAAAATAGAAATATTTTACATATATACTCTACAAAAATAGAAAACTGTATTTTACATATATACTCTCTGAAAATAGAAGGCCACCTTTATAGAAATTACAGGATTTGACTGCAAATCAAAGTATTGAAAGTGTTGAGTGTTGTTTAAATTGAGTAAATGTATTTTAATCTATTCTATCTCCCCAGAACATATCTTCCAATGTTTTGGAAGAGTCAGCAGTTTCTGATGATGTTGTGTCCCCAGATGAAGAAGGAATCTGTTCTGGGAAGTATTTTACAGAAGCTGGTCTGGTGGGATTGCTGGAACAGGCTGCAGCATCCTTCTCCATGGTAGAAGACTTTAATTTCTTTACCTCCCTTCTCCAGCAACCTCACACTGCTGGGCAGTAGGAAGGAAAATGTTTTCTCTGAGTGTATAATTCTATCGTGCTACAATTCTATAATGCTTAATTAGCACGGAGCATGTGGAGTTTTAATTGTTCAAGGCCTCTAGCATAAATTGTGCCAAGGGTGGGATCTGGGACCAAGAGGCTTTTGTGTGTTTGCAGTGGGAAAAAAGGCCATGGTGGTTTTCCCTCTCTTCCAAAAGAGTGGGATGAGAGCTCTGTGTGAGCAGGGTGGATGCACTGCCACCAGTGCAGCTATCAGAAGCCAAGGAAAACAAGTGAATTATTTCCCACTGCACAACGTGAAGTGTCATTCAGTGGGCTGAAGCACAAGCAGCAATAAAGCCAGGGCAAAAACCCGGAATTCCTGCTAAGCCACTCTGTGCAGTGACTGCCCATGATGGGCTGGACCCACTCCATGAGAGGGATCCTAAGGATTTTCCAAAGTCCATCTCTCCTGGAGTGCCAGAAGTGGATGCAGAAGTCACACAGGCTGAAGATGTGCTGAACAGAAAAAGCTGTACTGTGCACTGAATCTTTTCCATATTTAATTCCCATAGATTTGTTTAGGAACCTGTTTAGCTTGTTGTGCTTTTGTGCCTGTATCCACCCAAAACATCCCAGGATTTGTTATGTTAATGATCCTAATTAGTGATAGCAAGGTGTAACACAGCAGGCTCTTGGTTTCAGGGGTAACTGAGGATTTTATTCCATTTATCTCTGGGTACATTTTAAGAAAAGGTGTGATTACCCCACAGTGGTGTCTCAGCCACCTTTTCGTTTTGTAGTTTGATCGTTTAAATGCTGTGTGTGTAATTCTGGCTGGTGAATTGATGGAGCAATCTGATGGGCCTTATTTTTGTAGGCTGGCATGTATGAAGCAGTTAATGAGGTTTACAAAGTCCTTATTCCTATTCATGAAGCCAACAGAGATGCCAAGAAGTTGTCCACTATTCATGGTAAACTACAGGAAGCGTTCAGCAAGATTGTTCACCAGGTAATGGCTTGAATTTTCAGCTGCAGGGTGAATTGTGAAGAAACTTTAAATGCTTAGTGCAAGGAAAATGAAAAACCATTATTCTCAGATTCCAGGAGAATTGTCAGATGATGATCCACTGTAAATACAAGGATCATTAACAGGAGGTTTTTTGCCTGTGGAATTTAACACGAGAGAACATCACATACCAAATTTTATTGTAACTTCAGAACTATCCAAGAGTTAAAAAATTCCAGTTCATCCTTTCAGATGTTCTTTTGAAGTGTGGTTTGCATGCTGGGAAAACCCACTGTACCTTGCCTTTAGCCTGGTAGGTAACATCCAGAAATGCTGGGGGGTTGATTTGTTTGTTCATGTGGTGGTTAAATAATTGAAGGAACCTTTCTAAATATGGATGGTGCAAAAGCCACCAGCTTAAGGGCTGGTGAGAGCCTGGCTGTGCTGGGTCAGAGGAGGCTGCTTTGGATGCATGATGCCTTAGAACCATTGAAACCATTGCAGGGTTATTGCTGGTCATGTTTTGGCCTTTGAAACTCTTTTTTTTTGGTTTCTGTGACATGCCCTTTTTACTTTTTATCACACAGAGTACTGGCTGGGAGGTAGGTAACTCCATCTTAGTTAGCAAAGAACACTAATTGAGTTTCCAGATGACTCACGCCAATGCTTGCCCACATGTGCTAGTTGTGGGTATTTCTGTTGCTATCTGCTGTTTAAAACAATTCATTAACCAAAGAAATCCCAATAAACCATGGTTGTAGTAGGAATTTCTTCATAAGCAGCTGTAGGTAGTGCATGGATGCTGATGTGTTCCACTAATGAGGTTCTTTGGTGAATGAGCCACTGTATCATCACTAGTTTGTTTTTATAATTTGTTTATATTTCTTTCCATCAGCATTGACATAGAAAATCATCCCTCCATACCATATTTTCACCCCACCCACAGGGGTCGATTTAAGCACCAATGCTCAGAGGTACCAAACACACAAACCTGGTTTGCTGCAGGTGCACCTTTGATCTCAGAGGAGAAACTGCTTCCTTCTGTTCTCAATCAATTTATGTAGGGGGTTGTCTGGCAGGAAAAGGGCTCAGTTGTGTTAACTGGGGCCAGTTTTGCTGCCTGGGTTTTTGAGGAGGCTGTCTGCTCACAGTTCTGCGGCACACACCACGAGAACCACGCTTTTGGATTAGAAATGGACAAAGCAATTGATTAATCTGCAGGGCCAGTTTGACTCCAGCCCTAGTCCAGTTGGCACAGTGGGTGCATGAGCATGGAGAAGTCTCAGAAAGCACAAAAAAGCTCTGTGAATATGATGTTATTTGTTTAGGCTTCATCTTTCCAGTTTATCTCTGCTTTTCTATGGATCAGGCAGCTCATTTTGGGCTACCTCCCTCCGGGTTTCCACCACACACTGACTGAACCGAGGCTGAGACCAAATACCTTTGATGTTGTGGGACATAATTTGGGCTGGTGATGTCTGCATGTCAGTTTTACTTCCAGCCTAGCAAAAAAAAAAAGGAAATTGAGCAGCTTAAAATAAACCCTGACACTTCAGGGCTGGCCCTGGAAGTTGTCCCCTTGTCCCCATGGAAAGTCCAGGCAGACACAGCGCAGCAGAGAACCCGTCCTAGGTGTGGAAATGATGTAAATGTGTTCAAGCCAACGAGGCCTGTGAGCATCTATTTTATTATTCTACCCCTAAATCGACCCCTGGAGAGACTCCTGCCATTGGTTATGATTCTAACACCACTTGGTCATGTTTTACTGCATGGTAAAAGACACCGTGGGTTCAGCTCTCGCCTGTCATTGCGCTCCTTCATTGCCACACTTTTTCTGACCTTTGTGCTTTGTAGCTTTCAGGTTTGTTGCATGTTTTGCCCTTTTTTCCCTCCCCTTATTTTAAATATTTTAATGGATGCTCACCCTTTTTTTTATTTTTTTTTTTTTTACTTTAAAATTTATTTGCTGCCAATTTGCTGCTTGTTTGTTTTATGGAATTTCCCTAATTAAATACTTTCTGTTTTCTCCTCTATCGCCCTGGTTGCTGACCCTCCTCCCCACTCTTACTATTGTCTGTTGTGGTAAGTTCCTACTTGTGGAATTTTTTTTCCCTTTCTCTGCCCCTTTTCCCCCCACCTCCCCTTTTTGGTTTTTTGTTTTTTTTTTTTGTTTTACACTGTGGAACCCCCAATTTCATTTTAACAAAGAGCTATGCCAACAGCAACACGCCCCTCATGGCACAGGAAATGTGGTGTTGCCACCTACAAGCATTGCAGTGTCCTGAGTCTGGCACCAAAGCATTCCTGAGCTCTCCTTAAACACCCCAAGTGAAAGGCTTTGTGTGTTTATTCATGGAATAAATATTAAATTCATTCTGTTGGTTTGCCTTCCAGTTAGGAAAGTTAAGAAAAAATATTTTCATGCTGCTCCATGAGGATTTAAAAATACTTGAGTATTTTAAAATTTTAAATGAGTATTTAAAAATTTTTAAGCTGTGCAGGGGGAGGTTGCCAGTGAAAAACAGGGCTCCAGGAGCTGATGCTTTCCCAAAAAAATCAGTATTGGAAGACTTGTACTAGTTGGCAACACTGCAAAGGACCTTGGGTTAAAATTGAGCAGGAAAATAACAGTGCTGAGTTTGGTAAAGATGGTTGGATTCTGCATTTGGAAGGTGTTGCTTTTACTCCTACACCCCTCAGGCAGCTGCTGCTGTCTTGGTGAAGGAAGCAGATTGTCCCTCTTGCATCTGATTTATTTGTTTTTTTCCCCAAATCTTGTTGGCAAAGCTTTTTGTGTGCGTGCAAGAGATAACCCTAAAACTTGATTCCTAGCAATTTGGAAAGGTATTTACCATGCATAATAACAAATCATGAACCTTCATAAGTCATGGTGGCTGTTACCTGCTCTGCCAGTTGTGTGATGGCTATTCAGTGTTCACCTTCATTCTCTTCTCCTCCCAAAGTCCTATTATTTTTGATAAAATAATAGGAGATACGATGCTTTTAATAATTCCTCCCTCATACCTGCGTTTTTAGCTCTTGCCAGAAACAAGACCCACGGAACGTTAAGTTATTTATCAGTTATTATCAGTTTCCACTGCTGTGGTTGGGAAGTGGTTTGGTGTTGGCTGAGTTTTAGAGATCCCAGTGTGGAGCCATCCCCTATCCCTAATGCCAGGCGTGGAGCTGAGCTCTGCTGATCCCGGGGAACTGGCAGCTCCTGAGTGTCCCTGGCAGGCATGGAGGGATCTGCAGGTGTTTCTCCCAAAGGGTTTTGCTTCCATTCCCTTGCTTCCAGGCACAGATTCCCAGCAGGAGTCACATCAGGGGCTGACAGAGCTCCTCACTGCTGGCTCTCCTCGCTGGGATCCCTTTAACTGGGATTCAGCATCTGGATTTACCAGGAAAAGCCGGAGCAGCTGGTCTGCATGGGGCTGAGCTGGGAGCTGCCCT
The DNA here is from genome assembly GCA_013400235.1 of Oriolus oriolus. Lineage (NCBI taxonomy): Eukaryota > Metazoa > Chordata > Aves > Passeriformes > Corvidae > Oriolus > Oriolus oriolus. The sequence continues at coordinate 858,784 of VXBT01012507.1, forward strand.
CACACAGGGACAGGGAATCTCACAGGGCCTCCCTGCAGCTCTGCCTCTCCTGGGGCTCCCCAATGCCCCAAAACTCTTTTTTTTTTTTTT
>VXBT01012507.1:858905-881978 GCA_013400235.1 Oriolus oriolus
CAGCAGAACTCCTCAGTGATTTATCCTGATCAACGGGCAGCGTTCTCTTCCTCCCCTGTTATTTTTACCGTGCCTGTAACAAGGAGCTGCCTGGGCAGGTGTCCATGGCAAAAACTCAACTTGTAGGGATCTGGTTCTGCAGATGCTTCACACCCTGAAAACCCCTGGCCAGGGAAGAAGGAAAAAGCTCATTAATTAGAAATCAGTGTGTCCTCCACCACCCTGTGCCAGGGTTGGGGCAAGATCCCACAGACTTCCCCGTGGAGCATGCCCAAGCCTTGTGCTGGGTCTGGGGAGCTGATCCGTGTGGCAGTTCCCCCCAGGCAGACAGGGAGTCATGGAATGGTTTGGGTTGGAAAGAGCCTTAAAGAGCATCATGTTCCAACCCCACCTTCCACCAGGTGCTGCCTTGGGAAGGACTTGGAGAAAGGAGCCCTGGAGTCAGAGCTCGTGAGAGTGAGATGGAAGCTGGAAATGCTGGGCATTGAGGGATTTTAGTGTGGACAGTGCTATCCAAAACTGTGGCTTTAGAAAGGTGTAGTGATGAGGAAAAAGGGTTCAGTAGCTCAATCCTGCATGGATCCAGAGGGATGGGCACTGGGCAGAGACAGGGATCCAGGGAAATGGCCACATCCAGTAAAACAGCAACAGCTCTGCAGCTGCAGTTCCCACCCTGGGAGGGACTCCTGGGATCCTGGGGTGTGAGGAAACCCCAGGCAGTGGGGCTGGAGAAGAGCCCCTCTCTGGAGGAGGATTCCAAGAGGGACAGGCTAGGGCAGGGTCCAGGGAGCCTGGACACAGCCAGGTGTTGCTTTTTTGGGATGAGGGCTGCTGCTCACCCCAGGAGCCTTCAGGAGGGCAGAGCTCAGCTCTGGAGTGGAAGTTTTTGGACCTCAGGCACGTCCAGTGGGATGCTCCAGAATTTCCTCCAGCCAGGTTGAGGCAGTGGCTGGCCATGCCAGTGCTTTTTGCAGTCTGGAGTTTGCCTGAAGGATTTTTTTAAATTTTAGTTTGGCTTATTTATCCTCTTTGCCTTCCATAGATCATGTTCACCATCACCACAAGAGATCAGTTTTGCCATAGCAAAATACTAAAATAAAACCTGACAGCCAGGACACCTGTAAGGGCTGTTTGAAGCCAAAATCTAACCCAGCTCAGGGACACTGAGTATCCTAAACTGCATCCCACTTTGTCACGAGAGTAAAGGTGAACATTTTGGAGTTTCTTGCTGAAAGGCATCCCTGGTTTGTGCATGCAGTGTGAGTTCTCTAACAAAAGCAAAGGTGTGTTTAATTTTTAAAGCATTTTTCTTTTCTCTCTCTCTCTCTCTCTCTCTCTCTCTTAATCAGATTTTCTCCGTTGCCTTTCCAGCAAAAAATCTTTCTTGTTTCTCTACTTTTGTTGCATTTCGGGGCCAAATTCACCACTGGCTCCCCTGGAAGCAGGTACATGGCACAGGATTGCATCTGCTTTCACCAGGAGTGACTTTGGCCCTCTCTCCTAGACAGTTCCTAGAGAGTGTAACACCTCCCAGCTGAAATGCTGGTTAAAAAGCACTCGTGTGTGTGTGTGAGCGTGAACTGGACGTTGACTTGGGCCCAACCCTGCAATTCCTGGAGGGTGGATTTGGGGGCAATCGATGCTGGGTGATCCCAGGGGTGTCTGACCCCTGCAGGGTCTCTGCACAGGCTTTGGAGAGCCTCAAATAATGACACCAACAGCCTTTGGCTGCCTCTCAAAGACATCTGATGCTTCTTAAACTGAAAGAGAATAGGTTTAGTTGAGATATTGGGAAGGAATTCTTCCCTGTGAGGGTGATGAGTCTCAGGTTCCCAGAGAAGCTGTGGCTGCCCCTGGATCCCTGGCAGTGTCCCAGGCCAGGCTGGACGGGGCTGGGAGCAGCCTGGGATAGGGGAAGGTGTCCCTGCCCGTGGCAGGGGTGGCACTGGATGGGCTTTAAGGTCCCTCCCAACCCAAACCATTCCATAATTCCATGATGGCACCTCCAGGCTCCTCCTGGGTTGGGAGAAGTCATTGCAGGGTTGGGCTAATGGTCGTAACTGATCCATGTAATTCCATGTTAGTTCATAATTCCATTGTGGTGTTTGCTGCTAAATGCATCCATGCTGAGTTCCAGGTGTGTTTTTTTCTTTCCCTTCTTTCTTTCTAATTTTTTTCCCTCATTTTTTAATTTCTTTTCGTTTTGCATAAATTCAGGAGCCTGCCTGCAGCCGTGCTTGGAGGTGTGTGTGTCCCCACCCTGAAATAACCTCTTGTTTCTCCATCCCTAGGATGGAAAGAGGATGTTTGGCACCTACTTCCGAGTTGGTTTTTATGGAACTAAGTTTGGAGACCTGGATGAGCAAGAGTTTGTTTACAAGGAGCCTGCAATAACCAAGTTGGCTGAAATCTCCCATCGGCTGGAGGTGAGAGGGTTTAACTGGGAGTTTAACTGGTTTCCATCGGTTGTTTCACAGGAACAGCCCCTTGGAAAAGCAGTCTGGGTGTCCCAGAGCTGGGGCTGGTATCTCCTGTCCTCCTGCTGGTGCCACCTCCGCGGGAGGAGAGGAATTCCCTGAGCAGGGAGAGGTTCTCCCTGAGAATTTGTGGTGTTTCCAGTATCTTCTTCCTCCAGCAGGGTCTTTCCAAGGCATAGACTGCGTCTTCGTTAGTCTCTTCTTTATCTTCTGGTTTGTCCAAAATGTCCTTGTGGTCCATGAATTCTGCATTCCAGCTGTCCAACCTCAACAATCCCGCTCTCCCAGGCTTTGTTCACTGAAGCACAGCAGAGTTGGTTTATCAAAACCTAAACCTTCATTAATTTTCCCAGGCTGTGCTCCCACAAAAGTAGGTTATGACAACTTTGCTAAATGCTGGCTAAGAGTAATTTAAGAATAATAGAATAGAAACACTATTTATAATCTATATATATATGTTATGCTTAAAACAATTAATTTCAAAGTTAATTAAAACCATTAACTAAAGTTATTACAAAGTTCTATCATTTCCAGCACCAGTGGATGCCAAACTGACCCATTTTAGTTGCTCACAGACACGAAACAAACCCAAATGCCTCGTTCAGAACCAGGCACTGTTGGAAAGCTCTCCTGCTTTCCAGGGCTTGTTTTTTTCCTGTTGCCTCTGCAATGTGACTGCTGGAATTCTCCTGGCTTCAGCAGATCACATTCTGTGAAAGGCATGTGGAGTTTCACCTGCCCTGAATGTGCCTTTGTCCCCCAGGCCCCATCAGGGCTGCATTTGATGTTTGCTTTCAGTTCCTTTCTTCTTGATTGTAGGGGTTTTACGGAGAACGGTTTGGGGAAGATGTTCTGGAAGTGATCAAGGACTCAAACCCTGTGGACAAATGCAAACTTGATCCCAACAAGGTAAGGGCACAAGTGCAGGTGTAGAACAGGTCCTGAATGGGTGAAAGTGTAGTGGGACAAATTCTCCCCTGAATTTCACCGCGTGGGCAGCAAAATCCACGTGCTGAGCATCTTGTGGCTGCTTGGGAGGAGAGGTTGGGAAGATAATTCCAGCAAAGGGATGCAGAATCGGCCACTCCCTTCCCCGCTCTGGTGGTGGTGGGTGGGAAGGGAGGAGGTGGAAGGATAGAGGCCTGGGCTGTGTTGGCCTTTCTCTCCTGGGTGAAAGGAAGGAGGGGCTGTGCCATTCCCTGGCTTTTGTGCAGCTCCAGCGTTTTGTCACCTTTGTGCCATGTCCTTTATGTGTAGCAGAAAGAGCAGGAGCAGGCCTGGGAAACAGGACTGTGGCTCAGGGCAGGGAAGGGTTTAGATTAGATATTGGGAAGAAATTCTCCCTTGTGAGGTGGGGAGGCCCTGGCACGGGGTGCCCAGAGAAGCTGTGGCTGCTCCACCCCTGGAAGTGTCCCAGGCCAGGCTGGAGCATCCTGGGACAGTGGAAGGTGTCCCTGCCCGTGGTGGGGGTGGACTGGATGGGCTTTAAGGACCCTTCCAACCCAAACCATTCCATGATGTGAAGGGCAGGGAAGGGGAAGGCCAGCGAGCCGTGCTTTACCCGGCCCACAGACTGAGCGTTACCCGCACCGCGCTCCCTCCAGCCTCAGTGGGGTCCCTAAAGGCAAAACCCAGCCCGAGCCGCTTTGCCCGGCGGTGGCGTTGGGAGGACACAGATCCAGCTGGGACGGTGCGTGAAGAGCACGTTCCCTGCTGTCCCTGCAGGCCTACATCCAGATCACCTACGTGGAGCCCTACTTCGACACGTACGAGATGAAGGACAGGATCACCTACTTCGACAAGAACTACAACCTGCGGCGCTTCATGTACTGCACGCCCTTCACGCTGGACGGCCGCGCCCACGGCGACCTGCACGAGCAGTTCAAGCGCAAGACCATCCTCACCACCTCCCACGCCTTCCCCTACATCAAAACCAGGATCAACGTCATCCACAAGGAGGAGGTGAGGCCGGAGCTTGGCGGGGAGCGGTGCCCCAGCGCCACGCGGTGCAGGAGGCTCCTTCAGCTCTGTCTCAAACGTGCCTTAGGAGCTCAGGAGTTCCTAGGAACTTCTCCCTGTTCCTGTTCAACCCCAACTAAGCCCAGACTGATTTAGGGATGCACCTGCCCCACCACCTCCAGAGCTGGTACGTGCAGGGGCCCTTGGAGGGCTCTGCAGGCCGGGTTGGATTGGTTTTGGAGCAGCCTGGTCTAGGGAAGGTGTCCTGCCTATGGTGGGGGTGGAATGGGAGGAGCTTTAACATCCCTTCCAACCCAGCCATTCCATGATTCTGTGGTAATGGAGGTTATGTTCATTTCCCAAGGGAGGGCAGGGTCAGATGTGGTCACTGGGACACTGTGAACGGTGCTCAGGGACTGGCAGTGCTGGAACCCTGCAGTGACCCAAAGGGACGTGAGTGCCACTCAGAAAAATCTCAGGCAGCTCTGGAGTGCCCAGAAACACATTTAAGAATCCAACCTTTTCTTGATGCCACTGAACCAAGATGATACATTTCTGAAGTCCTATCAGTCCTGCTGGCGTCCTCTACCTCTTTGTGGTGCCACCCCACTGTGACCTGGGTGTTCCTGAAGGTCTGTGCCTGGTTGCCAAGCTCAGCCGTAACAAAAATCCTATTCTGGCTTCTTGCTTAGATCATTTTGACCCCCATCGAAGTGGCCATCGAGGACATGCAGAAGAAAACACAGGAACTGGCTTTTGCCACCCACCAAGACCCTGCAGACCCCAAGATGCTGCAGATGGTGCTGCAGGGATCAGTAGGTACCACAGTGAATCAGGTGAGGATCGCTGTCCAGCTGGACTCTCTGGGAGTGCACAGCCTTGGGCCTTGCTTCTCAATTCCCTTGGAATTTTTTTCCCTGTTCAGTCTGTGGGATGTTTAAGGTCACTGGTAGGTCCAGGCCAGCTGTTCTCAGTGGTTTTGCTGTTTGAGTCCTGAAAATGTGGAAAGTGGCTGGGAGGACACATCCCTCCCTCAGTTACTGCTCCTTCCTGGCGCTTGCAGTTGTTTCTGCCTGCTCCTCTTCCCTCAGAGTTTCCTTGCTTTCCCTTTGTTAGGCAGGCTCTGCAAGATTGTGTCCTGCTGTGGGTTTTCAACCAAATGGAAAGCAGTGGAGAAAAACTGAGGAAAAACTGAAGGAGCCTGAGTAAAGCACAGTGCACAAGCTGGAAACAAATCAGCTGGAGTTCTGAGTGCTGGGTTGAGTTTGCAGTGCTGGCAAACACTGCCTGGCTTCCATCTGCATTGTTTAAACTTTGCCTTAGTTGTGAGTTGAGCAAATGTTGTCAGGAGTCCTTATAAAGGAAAACAAATGGAGAATCTGTGCAGTTTCTCACACTGTTTTCTAAAAGCAGAGTTTTAAATAAAACAAAGCAAGGCCTAAAAGAGACTCAGTTGTCACTGAGGTTGGTGATTTACCCCAGATTTCCCAGCTGCAGCTCTTCAGGATGCTTTGTGTAAGGAAATGCTGTGTTTTCTGGATGTTTTTAATGTGGCTGAGCTTTCTCCAGCAATTGGATACGGCAGACAGTTCCCAAAAACTCACTTTGCCCTTCTTCTCCTAAAGGGACCATTAGAAGTTGCACAAGTTTTCTTGTCTGAAATCCCCAACGACCCAAAGCTCTTCAGACACCACAACAAACTCCGGCTCTGTTTCAAGGACTTCACAAAAAGGTATGGAAAGGGTCCCCAAGGCAGCTGCCAGCCGCAGTGGCTGCTGCCACCCCAGGCAGGGACACAGGGCTGTCCTGCTGTCCCCCACCTGCCTGGGTTCCATGGGCAGCTCATTCCTCACCTGCCCAGCCCTCCCCAGCCGGTGCCGCTGCTCCGTGGCCTCAGGGGCTTTGCTGTTTATCAGGAAGGAACTGGTGATCCCAGCTCAGTTGTGAAGTGTCCCAGGAATTGCAGCAGGCCACGCTGGCACCGTGAGCTCCCAGCCTGGTGGGGTCAGGAGGATCTGCTGGGCATCCAGTGAGATGAAATTTCCTTCTGAAGGGAATTTCTCCAAGCAGAGTGGAGGGATGCTGGCACAATTCCTCAGAGAAATGTGCTGGCTGCTCTGCTTTCCTTGAGTCGTGCAAAGTGCAGGCTCAGTCCAGCATCTTTTACAAGCACCAAGAAATTAAAAAAACCCACCAAAGTAATTGAAATGAAAATGTTGTAAGCAAATAGATCCAGTGGCAGCATAGTTTTCCCCTATGAAATAAATGGCTTTGCTGATATGGTTGTTTTCATACCCTTTAAATTACATCTTTGCAAGATGTTATTTAAGAAGAGTTCCTGATGAACATCCCAGGCTGCTATTTATTAATCTCTCCTGATTCTATCCATCTTTAAATCACTGGGACTGAAAGTGGCTCTGGGGAAGTGAGATTTTCATTTCTCTTCAGAGAGGGTAAATGTAACTGGAGAGCAAATGACAATAAAAAAGGAGTTGTCACTCTGGGAGTGGAGTGGAATTGGAGATGTGACACCCTCTCCTTGCTCCCTGGACTCCAGGTGGTTCAGCTGAGCCTTTATTACCGAAAGACACGATAAAGGAAATTCCCTGTGATCCCAGAGGGACAGAATGGATGCTTTTGTCCTATTGGATTAACAAACCTGTAGCAAGGGGGTGTTTCTGTGTGCCCAGCTCTCAGAGGGTTTTTGTTTTCCAGGTGTGAGGACGCCCTGAGGAAGAACAAGAGCCTGATCGGGCCGGACCAGAAGGAATATCAGCGGGAGCTGGAGCGCAACTACCACCGGCTCAAGGAGGCTCTGCAGCCCCTGATCAACAGGAAGATCCCGCAGCTCTACAAGGCAGTGCTGCCCGTCACGTGCCACAGGTGCATATTTGGGGTTCCTCTCTGGGCACAGAGAAGGAGGGTGTGAAACTGGGGGGGTCTGAACTTCCCGGGATCCTGCACCATCCGTTTGTGTTCAGTCCTGGCTCTTTTGGCCGAGCCCATCCCTTTTCCCTTCTGTCCTCCTGAGAGCACATTCCCTTCCCAGCAGCTGTGCTAGGTGGTGTTTGCAATGTTCCTTTTGTTCCTCAGCTGTGACACTTGGTTTTTTTATTTGTTTCCATCCTGCATCCCATTGTTTTTAGATGCAAAACCACCCTCAGCGTGGCAGGACTTTATTCCCAGTGAAACTGGGATCAGGCACTCCAGGGGCAAAAATTGTTGGTGTTTTCCATGCTGGAAGACCAGGAAGCTGGAGATTGGGTCTTGTGTTTGCTGTGAGACAGGACATAAAAACTCCAGTGAGGATCACAGGAGTGGTATTGGGGTTGGAAAGACCTTAAACATCATCCAGTCCCACCCCCTGCCGTGGGCAGGGACAGCTTCCACCAGAGCAGGGTGCTCCAACCTGGTCTGGAAAAATTCCAGGGATGGGGAGACCAAAACCTCCCTGGGCTGGTCATGGATGAGCAGGGGGATTTTGGGTACAGCCACTTTGCAGCCAGGCTGTGGCTCCCAGAACAGGGACAGGAGTGGTTCCCAGCAGGAACTCTCCATGGAATCCATGAGTTGGGCACCCCTGTGGGGTTCCCTGGCCGCAGGGCAAGGCTGGATGTCCCTGGAGCTGACCTGAGGTGGTTTCTGGCTGTGAGTGCTGCAGGAAGGTGCCCTTCCCTCCCTGCCCAGCTTTGGGATGCTCTGAGCTCTCCCCAGGTCTTGCACTGTGTCCCAGCTGTCCCCTGGCAAATTTTCCTGGCTGGGATGGTGGGAATACGAGTGCTTCTCTCCCCACCAGTACCTTTGGTGTGGTAATTTTTACCTAACCTTGGGAAATTCAGCCTGTGCAGGGAGCCTAATTACAGGTATGAGATAAAACATCCTGAAAATCATAGAATGTCCTGAGCTGGAAGAGGCCCATAAGGATCATCGAGTCCAACTCCAAGTATTCCTGGCAAATTCCGCTTTAGGGATGCATTTGAAAGATTTAAACAAGATTTCAGTTGTGCAGGTGGTTTGTGCTGCTTCTCTGGGTACACAGGAATTAAACTTTCTGTCAGTTTTCTGGGCAGTTGGACGATCCCAAATACAAACTCAAACCCAATTCATTGGAAAAGCAACGAGTCTTAATGCCAGTGGACTTAATTTTTGTAGTAACCAGCTCTAGGAAATACTGGAAATCAATTCAGAGTCATTCAACTGCTGAGGCTTCTTATTTCACCATGGAAAATCTGAGCTCATCATTGTATTTTCTCTCCCTCAGAGACTCCTTCAGCAGGATGAGCCTTCGCAAAATGGAAATCTAAACGAGTTAAAAACCAAAATAAAAAAAAAAAAAAAGCACTTAAAATTTAAGGTTTTGAAAAGAAAAAGAGCCTTGTTATCAGCGCTGGGAATCAAAGAAGTTTTATTGTGAAATAAAACTTGGACTTCATCCTGGACATCCCACACACCTCTTCCTCCATCAAAGTGTTCAGTGGCCAAAAAATCATTCTGAATTGTCAAATGTAGACTTCTCAATGTTTGGAAAAGAAAAAAAAAAATCATGGCAGTGGTATCCAGAGTATTGGTGATGAGCTGTAAACTTATCCTGTTTTTTAAGGCATTTTTATGACTCAAAGGTACACTAAACGCATTTACCTTTATTTATAGCATTACCTAATGTTAAATTTATTTACTTTTAGTTCCTATATTTAATTTATATTAGGACCATACGCAAATGCATTTTGGAAGTTTTTAATGTAGTGATGATGATGGTTATTTTGATGGTACTATTAAATATGTGAATGTTTACACTTTAATTCCCTGTGCATTGGACTTCAGGGCTCAGCATCCTTGGGGAAAAGGTTCAGAGCAAGGTAAGTCACGGTAACATTAATTAACCAAGTGCTGATTGTTTATTATCCCTGTTCTTTTGCTGCAAACAAAAATAATTCCATCTGCAGCCAGCAGCAGATGGAGGCACAGCTTGGTACCTCTTCAGCTCCTTCAGTCCATGAGGTGAAGAAGTTTCAGCTTCACTTCAGTGTGTTCATGGACAGCTCCACTGGCTGGGAAGTCCCAGCATCTCCTCATCCTTTGGAGTTAGCAGTGTCCATGGGACGAAACTGATTTTGTGTTCATTTTTTTTAATTGAAAGCCTAATTTTATGGGGAAAAAGAACCTAAAATGGTACCACAGTTTAAAAGCATACATGGAAAGCATTCTTTGCATTGCTGTTTATGTGAAGGAAGATGTGTTTTACCGCAGATATTTTGGGGTCTAACACAGCACTTCGAGGAAACATCAGATTTGGAGCTGAGTCCACAACTCCTAAATCTTCTCCTTAATATTTTTCCTCTCTGTGGTGAACGAAGTCCCCTGGAAGAGGTGGTACGTGATTAAACACACTTATTCTCTCTCCATAAATACATAAACCTGCATAAAAATACAGATATACACACAAAACCTGCGTTTGATAAACATATTCTATAAAAATAGAAGGAAAAATGGGGTTATACATGAAGTGCCCCCTCTGCTGCAGCAGCACTGAGGGTTTAGGGTGGGGAAGCTCTTTTTTTTTTCCTTCCTGATACTTATTTTAGGTTATTGGAGACTTCTCCCATGCTCTATTATCCCAACAGCTCCACAGTGGTGTGTTTTGTGTGCCAGGCTCTGTTTCCCTGGAACAGAATAATCCTGAATTCGTTCTGTGTCAAGAGATAGAACATGGAACACCTGCATGGAGTTTCCTGCAGAAAGAAAAACTCCAGCTCCAACCTTTTTATGGATATTCCAAGGCCTCTTGCAAAGCCCAGGGGTGTTGACAAGGCCTTGGAAGTGCTACAAGAATCAGGGAATCTCATAATGGAAAATATTAAGGAAGGAAGGAATGGCTTTGGAAGAGATTTACAGGAAGACGCATTAAAAATATTTACACAGTGAAAACAAATCCCAGTAGCCATGAGAGGATGAAAACTTTAATTTACAGCAGTTCTGCTCCAGGGACAGGAGTTACAAGCAACAAGTTCAGGGAGGTGGCAAGTGGTGCTTTTCATTCAGCATCTTCCAGCCAAGGCTGTTTTCAGCTGCCACAAGGAATCTCCTCCCAGGCTGTACTGGGATGATGGAAGGCAGCTGGGTCTTCCTTACATCCTGTTTTGGTGAAAATAATGGTATTTTGTTTCCTTGGTGCATTCCTGATCCTGCAGTTGAACGAAAAAGATAAAGTCTTGCGCCAGGTGTGGAAAAATAAACTTTCATTTGCAGGCTGAAATTCAGCAAAGCTTAAAAAATTGCATTCTGTAATGGGATTGGGCTGCCCTTGCAAGGTAAGGTTACTGATATTTTTGTAATGTAGCTATTTCTTGGTGTAGACTCCGAAATAATCTATTATTATGGTGCAATGCTTTGGAAAAGGGAGAGTGTATTTTGTCATTGCAGATTTTTTATGCTGCGAAATCAAGGCCTGTACAACAACCAGAGGTCAAACCTAACATGGAAAATACACTAAAAGAGATTTTTCCTGACCTACCTCAGTGTTTATACAACATTATAATAAACGACAGTAAAAATTAACTATTGCAGAATTAACTAGGCAGAGGTTTTTTAGGGCTTTTCCTGTAAATCAATGAATTTGTAGTGGAAAAAGGTTAAATGGACCCAGGGCATACTCACAGCCTGCAGCAATACTTGGTGTCATTCCATGCAGCCTCTGACAGACTGAACAATCTCACTTTTTTGAGTCATATTTGTTAAGATTTTAATTCCCACTTTATAGGAGTCACCTTCAGTTGACAGCCAATTTGGGATTTTCATCTCTTGGTATTTAGTGCAAGTGTTTTTGGTTTGGGAGTATGTTTCCCCTGAACCTCACAACTGTAGCGCCTTCAAATTAAGAGATGCTGTACAAGAACCAGCTAAAAGCCACGGGATGTTATTCTGAAATCACTTTAAATCTTCTGGTTTTTTAAGATAATTTCACAACTTTTTTGTAACTGTTCCCAAACTCCTTTCCCCTCTCCAAACACAACAGGCTGATGTGCTTGTCTCAGATGCGGATCATAGCTTTTTTATTTCATATATACATTCTTAACAAAGCATCAAAGCCAAATGCTCTCCTTTTCCCCCACGTTTCATTGAGCTCCAGGTACAAATGAACTGTTAGAAGGTCACTACTAAGTTCCCAACCCCCCCCAAACAGAGATGCAGATTTGAGGGCTTCACTCTTCAAAGTACAAAATTATTTTAATTACACTACACTCTGCCCCTGGTTTGAAGTATTAATCACACCTATTTACACTTTGCTCATTAACACCTATGCACCAAGATGCAAATTAGACCAGTCAAACACTTCCATGAAGTTTGGTTCCCTCCAATGCACTGGACAAGGTTCCAAGACCCTTTTCCTTGTGCTTCGAGTTGCAAGGAGCAGGAAAGATCTGGAGCAGGAGAATAAACCACGTCGATTACCCAAAGACTAAATATGAAGTGTTACTTCCCAAGTTACAAAAATACACAACTTCTGATGAAATTTGCTAGTTAATATACATTTACTCCAGGGTATGAATACAAATAACTTTTATTTAAAAAAAAAAAAAAAAAAAAANAAAAAAAGCTAATAATACAATAGGCATGTCTGAGACCTAGAGCTGCATTAAAACCACTACTGGGTGCTGTAGGCATCGTTTGGGATCTATACAAACTGGTATTTCTAAAAGGTCATAGCACTATTCTCCAGCAGAAAAGTTATGGTGTGAGTCAAGTCCTATGTCATGTTTTGTTAATTCAAGTTGAGCCACTTGACATCAAAGGAAAAAAAAAAGACCAGAAAGATGAAGAATCAGTAGCTTCAAAAAACAAACAGCCGTTCCTTCCAGGTAGTTTTGATGCAAATCAGAGCGAGAGGTGTATGCAAATCCCGAATATTTACAGTCAAATACAGCATCACTCTACAATTTTCTTATAAAACAGTAGGTAAGGAGTCGATGTAGATGACGATGTCGGAGAAAGAGAATTCAGAAAGTCCTTTTCCTCTGTGACCTTCACTTCGGAATCATCGAAGAGCAGCCACTTCCCCTCGTACTCCTTGAGGCTCTGGAGCACGTAGAGAGCTTTGTTTTCCAGTCCGTTGGCTCCCAGCCCCTGGGGCTCACCCTGCTCCGCCCTGGGCTCGGCGCTGCGGCTGGGCTCGGCGCTGCGGGGCTCGGGAGCCACGCTGAGGAACTTCTCGGGGTTGGGCTGTTTGCTGGCGTACAGGTCACAGTCAGACTTGCTCTTCTGCCCCCCGAGCAGCCCCACAGCCTCCATGTTCTTCTTGCTGAGCACCTTCCCCGGCGGCGCGGCGCCGTTGAGCCTGAAGGAGACCTCTCCGTCGTCGTAGTCCTCGGCCACGGCCCGCGCCTCCTCCTCGTTGAGCGGCTCCGGCTTGAGCGCGGCGTAGCCGGGCTCGGGGAGGAAGTTGCCCCTGTCCAGCTCCAGGCTCTGCAGGTCGGTGACCTTCACCGAGGCCGTGTAGTGGCCGCTGCTGATGGTGATGCCGCTGTGCATGACCACGGCGAAGAGCCCGTAGGTGTCGTTGGTGGGCCGGGTGCTCCACTCCTCCAGGGACAGCCTCAGGGGCGTCAGCAGGGGCGTGTTGATCTTGGACAGGCCCCCGTAGCAGTCAAACCTGGCAAGGGACACACAGGTTACACCTCGTGCCATGGCACCTCCCAAAAAACACCACTTTAGGTGGCCCAGAGGTGTCTCCATATCCTTCTCCTCAAAGACATGGATGATGGGAACGGCTCCCTGCTCCCCTGGTCAGTCAAGGCATTTTTATGACTAATGTTAAATCTTACAGCCCAGAAACTGTAACTTTTAATTACTTAAGAGATCTCCTTTTTCTAAAGCATCAGCTAAAGATAATTTTTAAATAGTGATGATAAAAGTTCAGCTGATTGTTATCATTCATGCTTCTGTCTCTGCACAAACACCCCCTTCTCTCTCTCACCCTCCTGTTTAAAAACAAACCAAAAAACTCTTCAACAGCTGGGGCTGAACCAAGCAGGGTTGGGTTTGGTTTTTTTCCCCTCCTTAAAGAGTCATTTACTAAATAAAGCATTACTTAATTTTACTTTCAAGTAGCTTTAATACCACTCAGAGATTGTGACTAATTTTCCTCAGCTCTCAGTGCACTGTAGCAGTGCCAGTCGTGCTCTCCTGGGATTCTTCACTAGCTGTCCTATGGTATCCTGTTTTCTCAAACAACTCTGTAGCTGATTTACTTTGGAAAAGCCTCTAGTACTCCATAAATATTCAGTATTTTGTTCATAGCACACAAATTTACCAGGAGGGAAAAAGTCCTTTCATTACAAGGATCTTCTACTGAGTTTGAAGAGAAAGTCAGTGTTGGGATTTCATGATTGTGCATCAGCCTCCTTGAATGATTCTGCTCTTGATGACTTACACATTGCATCAGCCCAGATCAATTAACCCCTTTATTTAGCAATGGGTTGTGATGTCCTAATAAATTCCAGGGATGACTCAGTCTTACTCAACTGTGAGGGTGTTGTAGGCTAAAAACTGGGGAGTACAGGCAAGCCCTGTAAAAGTGAGGTTCCAAAGAGCTCACTGCTCTTACCCTAGCAAAGAGCAACTCTTCAATCCAAGGAAACTGCAGCCATGGCAGAACTGCAGTAACTGATTATTGTTTTCCTGGATTTAATTTTGATTCTGCTTCATTCCTGTTCAGAACCACAGAAATAAATACATTGACACCACACACAGATCCTCAGTCACTCCACTGAAGTGAAACCTCACTTCAGACCTCTCTTACCATACACGTTTCACCCCACCACAAGGAACACAGAAGAGCATAGAATCAGAAATAATAGAACTTAAATCTTCTGAAAATCCCTATTGTCAGCAGCCAGAAATAGAGAGATTCAGAAGAGAGTTAAGAAACACAGAACTGCTGGCTGATAACCCTGGATTAGAAATCCAGTTCCACTCAAGCACACTGGGACAATCATATTCACAGAAAACAGGAAAAAAGCAGGCTCTACCTTTCTTCTCAATGACATCCAGCATCAGAAAGATTTGGAGAGGAGGAAATAAGAGAGGAAATCTTTTCCTATTAGCTTTTTGTTCTTCTTAATGATAAGAATCTGAAGACAGAAAAATTGCATGCCAAGTACTCTGGCTGCTCTGGCTGATGCACTTCAAACACAGCAAACCTGATTTCTGCAGCCACATCTTTTGAGACCATAAATTAGTGACATTTTACCCACTGCACTGAATTTCACAAGACAAAAAGCTGATTTTCTCACAAACTGTTAGATTTCTAGAGTGGGAATGCTTAATTACATGTAACCAATTACCAAATTCCTTCTAAACAGCTTCACAGCCTGCTCACACATGGCCTGGCAGTTTTCCCCACACACACACTTGCCAAAGAGAATTACTCCTCCCCAGGCAAGGAGATTTTCATACTGGCTGCTTTATTTTAAACCAAAACATTTTGCAAAGCAGCATCTAGAGAAGATGAATACAATCCCTATTAACTGCAAATACTGACATTACCCTTCATTTCTCATTTATTTACAACTCAGTCACCAGACAACTCAGAGCACAACTGAGCAGACCAGATTTCCAAATTTTTATGGGAGCTAAAAGTTGTTTGAAGATTCTTGTCTTTAAAAAATTAAGTTTAAAGCCACTAGAAGAGTTTGTTGCTACTTTTAGCAAGGACAGGGTTTTGGCCAAGATAAAACATCCAACCTAAAATTCAGGAAAAAGAGTTTCAGCTTCATCACAGGTTTCTACATCAGGTTTTCCACTCTGACTTCCTTAATCTCTGGCTGGTAGCCCTTGGCAGAAAACGTGTGGCATGACTGAGAGGACACATGAGGAAAACCACAAGAGACTGGATTCACTCTGACCTGGAAATTGGTCTGAGTGTTTTGGAGCAAGCACCTGAGGCTGGCCAGGACAGAAGAGGTCAGTGAGGCAGCAGAGGGCTGATTAACCTGCCAGTCCTTCCTCATGGAAACAAGAAAGTAGGAAATACAGGAGCAAATGGAAGATCATTTTCATTTTCCTACTCAACACTGATGATTTTTAAGTGTGCAGCTATAAGTCAATATATACAAATCAATATTTAAGTCAAATATTGTGGAGCTCAATGGAAAGACAATTTTGTATGTTGCGATTCTGGACTTGTATGGAAAGGCATTGCAGAGACACAGGAAGTTTCCTTTCTACTTTGTCAGAAACCTGGATATTCCTGTACACTACTGTAGGGATGGATTTTTACTTTGTTTCCTCTCATCCCAAAGAAAATCTCTAAATTCTTAAGTATGAAAAAAAAGATAAAGAACACTCTCACAACTTCTTTCAAAACATAAGGATTGCTACAGTTATAATACCGAACTGATTACTCAGTAATTGAGTATCAGTGATGCTGATACTATCGTGTTTTTAAAGTAACTGATTTTTTTTTTGGTGTATTAGCTCTTTAAAATGTTTATCTGATGATTTTTCCCCCTACAATTTTAGTATTCACATCCAGGTAGAGACCAAAGTATTTTTAAAGGAATTGGTCAGTTTTGGGGTAACAAGTGTTGGCTCTTTAAAGTGTATATCTCCTGATTATTTTCTTTTCCCCCACTCACATTCATCTTTTCAGTACTCACATTCAGGTAGAGACAACTCTGACCATAAAATGCAGATTTGTTCTCATCACTTGTTCTGGTAAAGCACTTAAAACTGCCTCTGAACCCACAGGAGATATTTAAAATAAATAAAGTTTGAAGAAATATCAGGATATCAGGTCGTTGTGAGAGTAGACCTAAAAAATTTTTGTTAAGGACTCTCCTAAAAGTCAGTTTTTCTGGAGGTGATTTCTGCCACTACCTATAACAACACAAAGCCTTTCTGGCACTGGAGGCTGCATCCCAGCGATTTAATTCCTATCTGGAAATCTTTTTGGAAAAATTAAAAAGCATTTCCAGCTCTTGAGATAAGATTTCCCTGCTGCAGGACCCTGTTTTGTAAGACAGGCAAGGCATACTCACTCCAAGCCACTGGCAGCAAAGCACTTCAAGTGAATTGTGATCACTTCGGGCATTTTATCGAACAAAAGGCTGCGCTCGGCTTCCGTGTAGTGGTGGCAGTTCTCACAGAAATACTTGTCCTCTCCCACAATCCTCTCCACCGAGGCAAACTGGGAAATTGCCCATTTCAGAGTCTTCATTTCTGTTTTTGGCTCTGGAGAAACTAGAAAAGAGAATCGCCGCATTCACGGATCTGCCAATATTTACATTTCCGACGCATCCCGCCAGAAGAGCAACGAAAACAAAATAAGGCAAGTTCAGACCACTCCAAACCTGCAAGGAACACTCAGTATGTGTGAAATATGTGATGTATTTCAATCTTTGGAGCATTTCAGGGAGGGATGAAAATGTCACTTAATGGATATCATTACCCAAAATTAGGATTTTTCCAAAGCTTGTTCCAGATCACACAGTTTTGTTGCCATGTCTGGAAATTGAGAGCTTCTATGAGACCAGAATTCCACTTATTAAGGCAAACCCCCAAAATAACCAGAAAGTTCCCTCTCGCTTCTTGCATTTTGCCTCCCCTGCCACCCTCACACTGCTGACAGGATCACCCGCTGTCGGCAGCACTTCACGTATGAACATCACCCCACACATTTTCCTTTGAATCCTTCAGCAAAATGGAGGGTAAAAGCAGGAAAAGCTGCTCCAAATTAAGTCCATGGCAACTAAAATTAATTCCCTTAAAATTCTGAATTTCAAGATGTGTTTTTGCCACGCTTATTTTTGAAAATAGCTTTAAAATTACTTACAGATCAATAAAATTTGTGAAAGAGACCACAAGACTAACGTTTAAAAACATCATAAAAATGTTACTGAGGTAACAACAATCTAAAATACTAAATTTTTTTTTAGAATAATTAAGAAAAAAAAAGCTGGATTCTTGTTTCTTTTAAGAAAAAATGTAAATATTTCTTGTAAAATGAAGAAAAAGCAGAATTTCTTATCCAGGAAGAAAGAGAAGACTCAAAGAAAACACCTGCTCATAAGCAGGAAGACAGGTGAAGTGAAGGACTGTAGGCAGTCCATGCCATGTGTTAAGATCTGGAACAATGTGAATATTATCTGGATCTGTCAACATTATCAGCACCGTGTTTCCAAAGTCTAAAGTTAATCAGGACAGGAGATAACAGCCTCTAATTTTAGCCAGCACAAACAGGAGCCGTGTTCCTTCCTAACTACAGCACTGTCCTTCCCCATGGCTGGTTGAGCCAGGAACACACCTCACACCCCTTTTTGAGGGAATTACTTACTTTCAGAACTCTCTTCAGTTTTAGAAAGTTCATCTTCTTGCACTGGGACGCTGATGTCCTGAAAATCTTCCCTCCTTTCCGTGAAGCACTCGCACTCCAAGCACCTCGTCCTCAGCACTAACTGGCCCTGGAAGAGTTTCTCCACCAGCTCGAAGACAGCCAGCTCTGAACCTGGAGAAAGTACATGGCACATCCCTGAGCAAGCTGCACTTTATTCCAGACCCTTCAGAACCTGGTTATCCTTGGAAAATCACTGTTACAGCCATGGCCTTTTAGGGATCTCAGATAGGAACTGAAAAGCAAAGCAAATCACGTGCAGTTTTCAAGGTATCATTTACTTGTGAGGAAGTAAGGACCCTCTGTCTCTCTCAAACTTTAATTTCTGTTCTAAGATTGGGCTCTTGTTTTATACTTCAAGTGTGACAGTGTCACATTCTGGAATACTTGGTTGTCATCAATGCTCTGACTCCTCAGCATGGACTGCTGACCTCCTCAGGGAGCACCACACTGTGGGTTTGCCTGGCTTCTATTTATTCTTAGTCCTCTCCTCCTTCCTAAATTTAGTGGCCAGTTTTGGCCAAATCTGCAGAAGAAATGCAGAACTCAAAAAGAATTTTCATTCCTTCAATTTTTTATATAAACTGATAGGTGGAAAGTTCCAAATCAGTAAGTATTGGATTCCAACTGAAGCCCTTCCCTCAAATCTTGTTTCATTGACATAACAAAATCCAGACCTGCCAGCCAATTAGCATTTCTAATTGGTATCCATTAGATCTAAATAGATCAGATCTTTAATACATCCTGAGTCTTTCCTAGTTTTTGGGAAGGTTGGGAATATGGCAAGATTAAGGCACTGGAAGGGAAAAAGAGGATATTGTTTGTAAAGCCATAGCCAGTGGGGTTTGGTTCTGTTTTGCTCCTCACAGAAATATAAATATCCCTTTACATCCTGAATCCACTTGATCTTTCTATGGATGACAAAAACTAGCGGTAAATACAAACCTGGTAATAGTCTGCCTTTTTTATACATATTGTACAATGATTACAGAACGTTAAGAGAAATGCCTTGAGATCTAAGCTAAACAGGTCAAGTTCTAAAAGAAAAAAATTACAAGCACGTATAAAAATAAATTCTCTTTCCTAAAAATCATCTTCAATTCCTGAAAAATCTAATTTTGTGTTTAGAGCTCTGCAGGCTGTGCAGTCTGAAGGCTGACTTCCCACGCATTGTACTTTCTTAATCCTACTAATTTTAAGCCCATCCACTTGTGCACCAACCTTCCTTTTTTGGTTCTTTTTCAGTTCCTTTTCCATGATGGCTTTCAACGGGAGACGCTGGTTCATGATACTCTTCTTTACTGTCACCATTTTCGCACTTGACAGCTGACTCTTCGAGCTCACAGTCATATTCTTTCCCTGGGTCTTTGGGTCCCAAGTTTGTAGTTAACTTTCCTAGACTGTAAAATTTGGACAGAATGCTGGGCTGTTTGCAGGAAGATTTTAACCAGTTTAACCTAAGGCGTGACTTCTTCTGCGTGGGCTTGGCGCTCTCGCTGTCCCCGGAACACTTGGCAATGGCATCCATTTGGTTTTCCATCTTTTCCCCCGTGGCTTTCCTCTTGGACCTGGTTTGTCTTTGATTTTCTTCTGCTGCAATTTGCTCTTTTGATACCTTGGATTTTTTCTTGGCGTTGCCGCCCTCGGCGTCGCTTTTCCTTTTCCCGTTTCCCTTGAGCAGCTTCTCCTCGGCCGCGTCTCCGCCGTGGCTGCCTGGGCCGGGCTCCTCCTCCTCAGCAGGGCTGACAGAGCCATTGCTCTCAGAGCTTTGGTTGGGTTTTTCCTCCAGCTTAGCTGCAGGCTCTTCCACAGGCAGTTTGTTCAGCTCTTCCTTCTTCAGCAGCTGGCAGGTTTCCTGGATGTTGCCCAGGATACACTGCAGGACCTCCTGGGCATCGTGCTGTAGGTACCCTTCGTACATGGGGTTCAGCTCTCTGTGCAAAGGAAAAAAAAAAAAAGAGGATTTCTCATCCTTTGCTAACTGGGGAACATGATTTGAGATTGAAATTAGGGATTTAGAAGTCATGGAGGATCCTCTCCAGGCTTAGAGAGGAGTCCTCTCTGTCACAGAGCTGTAGGGAGGGAGGTTCAGCTGTAAGGATTTAAACACATCCAGCAGTGGAGCTCCTCAGCTCCAAGAGGATCCTTCCCCATCCCTGGCAGTGTCCAAGGCCAGGTTGGACAGGGCTTGCAGCAACATGGGATAGTGAAAGGTGTCCTGCCCGTGGCAGGGGGTGGAACTGGATGAGCTTTAAGGTCCCTTCCAATCCAAACCACTCTATAATTCACTAACACTTCTGTACCCAAGGCCAAGCGCTGTTTTAAACCCCTTCTGCATTACAGTCATACAAAATTCAAATTTATTTTCAAATTTCCAACATCATGGTGGTAACAACAAGCACAAAAATCTTACTTCCTATAAGGCCACCCCAAATTTAAGGCCATCTACCTTCCAGCAGCCTCTAAAGCTGGGCAGTGTAATGACCTGGAAACATCAGGACAAAATCCTGTCAGCATTTAAGGTGATTTGTACCTGAGGGTGTTCAGCAGCCTCCGGGGCTGAGTGGCCAACTCATCCGTGTATTTTTCTGGGTTTAAGAGAAAACTGGCTTGAAGCTGCTCAACGGAAAGGATCAAGGAGTGCAAACTGCAGATGAGTTCGTAACTTGCCAGGGGGTCTTCTTTACAACTTCCCTGCAATAACAACATAAAAGGAATAAAACCACTTGCATCGGTTTCATCTGTCGCAACAAGAGAACCTTCTTCTCTCCTCCCCTCCCTCGGTTTTCTATATTTGACTGAATTTTTGTCTGCTATGGGAGGCAGGCGGATTTCAGACAATATTTTGGTTTTTATTCAAGTAGGAAACAAACATAAAAGCCCAATTAGCCATTAGTTTAAAATCCCAAACCATCCTTGCCCGAACTCCCATTTCCATCAGCTCCCCCAGGTACTGCATCATAACTATGTTAGTGCCAGAAGCACGGTCAGGTATCTTTCTCCAATTTCTTTTGTTAGACTTTAAAACTTGTGCTAAAGTTCAAAACAACTCAAATACATCTTCACCTGAAGTAACACTGTAGAAAACAATGCTGAAAAGCTTCTCAAGAACAGAAATCAGTTACGTTTTCACTACATTCAGGGCAGCCTCACTTGCAAGGTTACAAATAAAGAACATGTGGGGATTTGTTACCTTTTCTGCCTTTTGCTCTCCTTCATCCTTTGAAGATTCTCTCTTCTTTGAAATAATGTTATATAAATGTTTTACTCCAGTTTTAAAACCAGGACAAAAATATAATACCTGAAAGCAACAGTTGAAAACACGAGAATAACTCAAGTAAGAAGTTATTCCACACATAAATGCACATTTATAATCCACACAGCTCTGCACAGCGCACAAAGATCCAGGATTTTTCACAGCAGGGAGGAACTCTGAGTATGGAAACTGAAGAATTACCCAATCAGGACAACCACAGTGCACACATTCCCTGCAGCAGCATCTTTTTTTCCCCCCACAGTAATTAGATGCCCTTTATACTGCACCCAGAATAAAGTGATTTCACCCATCTGGGCTTAACCAAAATGTCCCTTTTTGAGCCCCCCTGGGCACGGCCTCACCTGCAGGACACTGTTCAGGTAGCAGGTGTTGCCCAGGTTGTTCAAGCCCACAAAAGGCAACATGTTGTCTTTTTTCTCACAGCTGACAAGGGAGGGGGGCTGTGCTGCAGGAACCACCTGGTCACTGTGAAACAGAGAAATCCGGGTCAGAGACACTTTGGAAAACCACTCCTCCACCTCTCCCCACCTCAGAGCCAGCCCAGAGAATTCAGCACTGAGAAATGCAGATCAAAATCGTGTCAAAGGGTGTCTGAATTCACTCTGGGCACTCCAACACAGACTCCTCAGCAACCCACCCAAAACCACATAGGTCTCCAGGCAGGAGGAAAATCTGCTCTAAGTTGCAACACAACACATTAAATACCAGGAGACCGATTCGAGGGACCAAAAATTTCAAGATTTCATATTTTTTGTTCATAAGGCAGAAAAATGTACCTAGAACATATTTTTATCACTGTCCCCTGCTCCAGAGTCACCCCACTTCATTTCTGGATGCAAAGCAAAAGCATAAAACCAGAAAAAAAAAAAATCTTAAAAAACCTCCCCAAACCCAATGAACCTGACACACTACACACTGGTTATCATTATTATTAATCACTGATATAAGTGATTAATACACTGGAATGACACAACAGAACCAAATTTTAAAGTCTCCAACTATTTTTAACTGAACATAATTTTCTTTTTCCCTCTTAAACCCCCTCCCCAGCAATGAAATGAGTCGATAGATTTGCTGAGGGCCTGAAAAGCCCCAATGAATGACAGCCAACCCCCAATCAATTCCTTTCCTTGCAGCAAAAACAACCTTTACGATCCAACCTATTTTCATTAAAGCTCACACTGCAGAAGATTAAACATTAATATAAATAATAATATAAATAGCTCGGTGACACAATAACTGCTTATATTAACTTGAAGCAAAGCAACTTTCTCAAGGGATCCCAAAGTTTGTGCCAACTAAACACCCCCAGTGGGGCAAAGTTGTTTTCTTAAAAAGAGTCATTAGGAAGTGACTAATTAATTTTTAAAAAGCAACTTTAGCAAGCGATCCCAAAGTTTGTGCCAACTAAACACCCCCGCTGGGGATAGCTATTCTTAAAACAGCTACAGAAATTGGTTATAGTAATTAGTTTGTTCAGTTTGATGAAGTTGCCTCGACGGTTAATTTAACGTAAGTGCATGTTAATTTAATTTAAGCGCACGTTAATTTAATATAAGCGCACGTTAATTTAATTTAGCGCGTGCTGCAGCACGTTATTTATGCGAGAACACGAAACCGAAAGGAGCGGAGGACGGAGCACCACGAGACAGACACAACATCGCCACAAAAACTTCTCCCGCGCGGCACTCACATCTCGGCGCCTCTGAACTCCGCGCCCTTCTGCTCATTTTCCTGCGCCTCGGTGAAATCCAGCGCTCGCTTCGCCTCCTTCTTCTGAAAGAGCTTCAGCGACAGCCTGTTCTTCTTGGAGGGGCTGGCCCTGGCGCTGTCGCCGGGCAGGACGCCGGGCATGGTTCCTGCGGGGCGCGGCCGGGGCGCTCACACCTGGCGCGCACACACACACACACGCGCACACCAGGCGCCATTTACTCCCCGAGGGGGCCGAGCGCGGACCCGCCGCCCCCCGCCCC